>VXBC01003113.1:636104-646850 GCA_013399945.1 Ploceus nigricollis | reverse complement strand
TGGCTCAAGAATCTCCAGCACAGCTTTACAGCCAGTTATAAATAAATTTGTCCATAGTAGGATGGAATCTAAAGCCCAAGGCCGCTTCTGCTCTGAACACTACTAGAGATTTTTCATGTGTGTGTTAAGACACCTTGCTTAAGGGCACCTGCATTTCCTTACTTCACAAAGTCAATGAGGTAAACTAATGAAGGAATACAAGGCACTGACATTACAGTAATGTCACATCAAAATGCAATCTCATTAGTACCTCTCATTATAAATAGAGTGCACACAATGCAGAGCAGCACCACTATCATGCAACTATGCTGCACCACATTAGTTATTTAGACGATTCTGTATTTTGCCTAAGATGTCCAATTAGGGCTTCAGTCTTTTACAGTCCATGAAAGTACAAACACAAGTGCAAAATACTTATCTATTGTCAATATTGTCATTATCCTGCTTGATAAATTTCCCCTTTATTTTAAATCAAGACAGGCAAAACAGTCTAAAACTAAGTGAGGAGGAGGAGGAGTGAGATATAAAGAAATCAAACGTCATTCCAGAAGTAATTGCTTCTGCCACTAGCAGAAACCATTTACAAAACCTTCCCCACAAGAATCCCTTCTTTCCTAGATGCAAAAAAGGAGCAGATCAGATGATATTAATCTTACCAGAAGCAACAGCTTTTTCCTCACATGTAATCATGTGACTGGACAAGTCATTTGTGTTCACAAGACAAGCAAAGGCCCTGAGAAGAGAGTAAGCTCACAGCTGTATATTGCTATTAAACCAGTCCTTGCCCTTGCAGCCAAGTCTCTGATTGTCCAGTGTCTCAGAAGAGGTGACTAAGACCAGATGATATATTCCAAAGGGACAGCTACATGCGGTAAGCCCTTTTCAATTATCTTTCTTGTGGGGCAGAGTCAAGCAACTTTTCAGTACAACCATTCAGTGAGATAATGACAATAGCTCAATTTCAGAAGTACTTTCATTAACACTGCACATATTCACCTTAATGACATTCAGCACTAATTAACATCATTATAAACTGAACAGCAGTGGCACTTCAATAGTATCCTGAGTCTTTGGTTCAAAATTTTGAGCACAGGGATAATAAAACACACTGACTTGCAACCCAGGGTGCCAGTATTTAAGCACCTAACCTGCTTGAAGCTGCAATGTATTTCAAGAGCTTTTGGCATCTCAGCTAAGTACTAAGGTGATAACAAAGAGAGGTTACAGCAAACAAGATATCTACTGCTATTAACCTTTTTAAACCAACAGAACAGTCACTCAGCACTAACACTGGATTCAAAACAAAAAAACACCACCACCTTCAGAAAGAATTTTTCTACCTGGCAAAACAGCTTTGAACACATAACACAAAGAGGTTTTTGTACCTCCTTCACCAGCAACATGAAAATACTGTAATGCAGAAACCAACCACTACTTAGGGGTATTTTGCATTATACTACATATACCATTACTTCATTTTCAAAAGTACTATTAAACACTAACAATAAATTACTTTACTTGCAAGCACATAACACCCACATACTGCTGCAGAGTTTTTATTGAAACCTGTAAAATGCCACTGAAATAGACAGCACTGTTTCACAAGTCCTCTTCTTTCCCCATGTAAAAATGTGAACATGAAAAACCACACAAGCCAGTACAATGTTTATACAATCCTCATGTAATGTCTCGGTTACAAGGAATAACACGTAGCTGTGTTTCAAAAAAGCATTAATTTAGTTCTGTTTTCTGACAACACGTGGAAAAATAAACTAAGCATTCTGGAGGAAAGCAGGATCCAAACTTAAGAAACTAGTCAGAATTTTAAGCATTAAGCTTCATTTTTATCAAGTTGTCCTGATTCTTTTCCCACCTCCCTTCAAACATATCTTCATCTCTTCTCTTACTTTTAAAGCTAGAAAATGAGACATCTCTGGACCCTTCTTTTATAAATTGTAACACTTAGGAAAAGGAGAGAAGAAGGGAGAGGCAGAAACAGATTATATGATTCACTTGTTCATACAATTTTAGCTACAATATTTAAACACATGTCAAAAAATTGCTTTCATCAGTACTGTTCTCTATCAAAAAGCATTAGCCATGCTAGCTCTGGATGCTTCTGGATTGCTTTTATCCTCTACAGCATCCCTGGTGTTCACAACACTACCTTCCAATACGTTTCAAACAAGTAAATGATCAAAACATTACTTGATTTTACATCTGTCCACTAGCTCTACGTTTTACAATTACTTCAAGTTTGACTCTTGTTAATTCTAATTACTTCTCCCTATTACTCGTAACTGAAAGATTAAATGAGGATTTTATCTAAGATTCCTTCAACTACTCCTTAATTTTTGTACTTGTATGAATTTGTGAGGTCTGTCTATTTAGCCCTAAGTCACTTAAGGCCATGCTTCAAGAACATAAAGACAGCTGTCACCTAAAGTGAGACTGCACCATACTTGGGAATATTTGATGACTACTATCAATTGCTTTGTGGGTTTTTTTAAGCAAAGTGCAGGTTTACAAAAAATAAGGAACAGTTAAGCTCTCTTCCCTCACCTAGCACTTCAGACTTTTTTTTATCTGCGGGCACTCCATGCTTCTACAAGAGGGAATGTTTACCTTGCCTATAATTATTTGTCATGTAGCCAGCTCCACACAACTGCAATTAAATGAATTAAAATAACTGCTTTCACCCCCACCCCTTATTTTCAGAACCGAAGAATTCTATGTCTTAGTTAAAAAGCACACTCACAATATGTGCCCTCTTGCCTTTGGCAAGCATAAAGTTGTTGGCAGTCTTAAGCAAGTCATTACACTTAACATGCACAAAAAAAAAAGATACATCAACAATGCAAGAATGGAAAACCTCAACTCAGTTGCTCAGGTATGTAAAGTACCAATTTATATATTAAAAAAATATATTTAGTCATGTCAACAATCAGGAGATAATAACTACATTCTGTTAAAATAACAATAATGAGCACCCTTTGCAACATTTAATAACTGCTTATTATCACACCTTTGTTTTACAGAAGATGTGCTTTAAATTACCAACAAATCTGAAAGTCTTCACTGCATCAACACTACATATACAAGTGATTAAATCTAGAACACAGAGTACACTATTGCATGTTCACACCCAACCCCAAAACTGTTGTTTGAAGACAATAATCTGTCCCTGTTCTCAAATGTTATCTAGCATATTAATTAATCTTAAAAAATTTCCAGCTGAAAATAAAAGTACAATAGTACAGAATTAAAAAAAAGTCCTGATGATTTCATTTTAGCACATGATAAAAAACCCTGTGAAGTTCTGCAGATTTTCTGTCTTTACCTAGATAGGTCAGTAATTGTATAATAAGGCAAGAATTAACTTCAGGCTCTCAAATTATTGCACAGTGCATCACAGCTCAAATAGCAGAGTGGAAGTGTCTGTGGCAGGTAGTTCTCCAGACTACCACAAACACTCATGTCACTGTACAGGCAAGCACTAAAAACCCACAAATCTGAATTTTTAAAAAAGCCTTTTCAATTTGAAACGGATGGCATGTTTTAAGATGATACTAGCATTTTCCTTTTGTTTATATTAACAGAGGCATCCTAGCAAAGATTCTCCCACCATCTTTGTACGGCAATGCAATAAACAGCACCAGATTTGGGAATTCCCAGAGCTATGTCGAGTACAAGTCAATGACTACACTGCAAGACAATGCAGAAGTCAGGGAGGGGGAGAAAGGTTAAACAAAACTAGAACTGACTTTCTGTCAATTCCCTCTTCAAAGACTGCAAAAGAAGGGAAAGAGTCAAGGGGAAAAAAAAAACATCCAAGGAAAGGATAAACTATGTTAACAGCTTTTACAGAAGTATCTCCTTTTCTCCTCACTTCTAAATGTTTTCTTCAGCAAAAGCTGTGGGAAAGCATCGTGGTTCGCTCCTTCTTCCAGCTGCTGTATGATCAATACAGTGCAGTCTATTGAACTATTTTATTCTGATTAATACAACAAGCTGTTAAATACATTTGGAAAGTAGATTATCAGTGCCAGTATCACATCATTTGTGAAGATATATTTATTTTCAAGGCATGAAAATGCCATAACTTTCTTCTGCACAATTATGCAGTTCTTCAGCATGGACTGAAAGCATAAAATCCTATTTCAGCCCTTACAATTTGAAAAGAAAAATACTCCTAGAAATTTCAACTGCATCCAGCAGAAGGAGGGAAGGCCCTCCAGGATTTATTTGTTGAAGTCTAGTATTGTCTTCTATTTGACACGTGCAAAAATATTCCAAAAAGAGTATCAGACAGTTTAGCTTTTATAAATTAAATAAAAAAATAGATTGGTAATTCAGAAAGTGAGGAGAGAAGCCTTGTCCACAAAAACAGAAAGATATCTTTAAACAGTTAAGAGATAAGAACTGTAATGCCTTTTATATAGCACTAACACATTTAAGCCTGCAGTCTGAGTTTCACCACCCATTGTCTTCTTTAATTTTTAAACATGCAGACAAAGTTATGTTACACTTCAGAAATGCAAAAAAGAAAAAGCTAAAGTCTCATCTTTGCCAGTTTCTTCAGCAAGAGCAAATTTGCGCTGTGGCCCTGCCAAAAGGCAAATGTTCAAGATGTGTATTTTACTGCTTACATGAGTCTCTTGAGGAAAAATAAATAAGTACACACACAACCCACTGCCCCCCTTGCACGCCCAGAGATAAAGGAAAGGGGGTTTCCTGTCGCAGGTTTGCAACCTGAGAGCTACCAGCAGTGCTGCTGCTACCCCTGCAAGAGACACGAAATGGGCTGGACACCAAAGGAAAAGTGTTTCATGTGAGTTAAAAAAAAAGCTTGCTATAAGAATGGTTTTCCTTTTTTGAAGTTGTTTAAGCTGTACCTACAATAGCACTTCCAACAGCAGCGTCCTTTGAGGAGCCCTTCAGCTATCACCAGCTAGCAGCCCTCAGAGCCCCAAGAGGTTTAACCCGAGTCCAACCTCCACTGGAGCAGGGCTGGCTGCCACATTGCTTCCAGGGGCTCATGGCTTTGTCCTGTCAAGCTTTAAGTCTCCAATGATGAACACTCACCAGTCACTCTGGGGTGGTCTGTTAAATGCTTTGTCACCCTCAGAATGATTTATTTTAATTTCTAAAGGTTTTCTGGTGTCCATAAACCAAAATTCTCCTAGAGGAAACTAAGCTAAAAATCCCTGCCCAGAAGTTCACCAAATGTGACCCAACGGTTAATGGTCAGAGTTCCAAGCCAACAAACCATATCTCTGTAGGCAACATCCAGTTCAGGAGACCAGACTAAATTCTGTCTGAAGTAAAATTGCTCAAATGCAAAAAGTTTTGGTCTGGGAGACTTGATGCCCCCACCTTCAGCCAGAGAGCCATGTCTACTGTGCCAAATTATTTGCTCTAGTAATACCAAGTGACAAAACCATGCATATAAAACAGCAATTCTGAAATCAAATGAAAGTACTCTTTTAAACAAAAAGAAAGGTAAAAAAACTTTTAAAACCAGGAAATAACCTCTCCCATAAACACCACTCAACACAGATCTGCACCAAATACTTCCAGTGACAGTGTGAATTCATTTTGAGTGAGCAAGTAAGACTAGGATCTTATCATAAAAGCAATACAAAAATAAAATTGCAATCATTTGAAAAAGTTCCAGAAACAACGTTAAAATGTTCTTGGGGCTAAGCTATGGTGCTTAGTTGCTGGCTGGGGTTAAACCACAACAGCAACCTTTGGTCAAATATACAAATGTATGTATTAAAAGTGTCTAAGTCTTCAGAGAGAGCTGCCTGTAGGACTGCCAACAAGAAAACCCAAGATACGTACCAAAGCTGCTGATGTGAACAACTGGCATACAGAAAGTTCCGTCACCACAGCAATCATTTTACAGATATTATCTGCCACTCTTAAAAAAAGGTCTGTATAAATCCTATTTCACATCACATCAGCATACAATAAGCCTGTCATTATTTATTCAAAAGTCAAAAGACAATTGATTTAGCTTATGGTGCTATAAAATGCATCATGACTGGAGAAACTCTGAGAACAGAGCCATGCTACAACAGCAGCCCTTGGCACCTCCTGGAACCTCACCATCCACTGCACAGAGAAGGCAGCAAGGCAGGCTACACAGCAAAGGAAGATGCTTGGCAATTTCCCCCACCCAGAAAAGTAAATATTAAAATCCATAAAATAATCCAGCCAGGCACATTAAACATAACTAAGTCTCACAGGCAGATCCAACAGGCAACTTTTGTCCAAGTTATGCTCAACTTCTGACCCATACCTCCTGGCAGCCTGGAAGAAGAACTTGTTCCCCGATGATTTTGGCTAGTCGAGATTTTTTTAATCCACTATAACATCACAAGTAAGGAAAAACAGGATTGTTTTAGGGTTAACTTAAGAAGCTTCAGTAAATTAAAAGTCTGTGTTAAAGCACAAGTTCAAAGTTCACATCTCACAGCTGCAGTAATAAAGTAACAATCAGTCTCTCTGAGGTTTATGTGAGTATTTTGAGGTACAAATCCTGTGACCTCAAAAGGTAAATAAACAACACAAAATTTAAACACCTCCAAAAGCTATTTGAGCACTGAAGGTAAACAATATGGATTAATAAAGAACAATCCAACTTTAAACCAACTATATGATACATGCGAGTAGCTTCTCTAAGTTTTGAAAACTTATAAAATAAAACTTGGTCTTCAAAAATCATTCCACTAATCTCTCCAATCCACTTGAAGAAAGCATTCTTCTCATTCTACAGAGCCTAAGACCAAAAGTAAAAGAGTATTAAAACATCAACAAAAAATTCAAAGTGCCTCTCAGGCCTAGGCATGAGCCACTAGTGCCAGTAACAGCTCCTTCTTCTCTATGATACACTTTCAGAAAAGTTTTCTACACAGCCACGCATTTTTCAGGAACTTGATTTCTCTTGAAAAGAGACATCCATCCACTGTGCAGGGAACAAGAGCTATGAATACTGCACTGCAGCATCCAGCATGAGCTGAAGGAGTAGGAAGACACAGCTTTGCAGGACTCCTCTCCACTCACAGACTCAGACCTTGAAAGAACCATGACGAATACTTGGTTTGCAATCATACAATTCAACAGCTACCAAGATTATGAAAAGTGTTCTGTCTCTGCATTTAAAAGAAGTGCTCTTTAAAACATGCTTCCATAAGGAAAACAAAGACATGTAAATGCTTAGCCTCACTTAACACTTAACATAAAAGACATGTGGCAGACTCTAAATCAAGTAACTCAGTAACTCACTCAGTAAACTGTGCCACAGCATCCAATACTAAAGAGACTGAGACAATGACATAATTTAGCTTTACATTTGCAAGAAACGGACATCTAAAACCATTTTATCTGCTGATTCATATTCAAAAACACAGCTTCAGTCTCTGCAACTCCTAACGGGTTTCCCAAAGTTCACAGTGCAAAACTACTATCAAAGCTAACACCAAAACTGCTACAGACTGTGTTAGTCTTGTGCTGCCAGTTGCATAAGAATTTAAAATAAAAAATTGTCATTCAGCCTCACCAATGACCATAATCTGTACGTTTACAATCGAGCCTGCACCCCCAAAAAACACTGATTGCCTTTCATTAGAGAATATCTCAAGTCTCATAGAGCCATCAAATCCCACTTTATAAACCTCCAGCTTGAGAGTCCTCATTCAAATACTACACTGAACTCTTGTGAAATATAAAGCTTAAGATTATTTAAAAGCTGCAATTTAGGAGAGATATACTTGAAATCAAGTCACTGAAGTCAAATCTCCCTGGAAACATAAAATACAGAACAACATAACATTTTTGACTCACAGAAAGATACTGAGCATATGATTAATTTTACATGCCAAATCAACAAAACCCTCACCTAGCAGTTCTTAAAATTATGTATTTACATTGATAAAAAAATAACTGCACTTACTATTGTTATATTCCTATCATAACTTATTAACAAGTTAAACAAATGGCTTTCAGAATAAATGAATAAGATAAAAATCTAAAATACAGATAAAGAAGTAAACCGAGCAAAGATACAAAAAAATTAAGATAATTAAATCATGTCTTATTGACTTTTTAAATATTTAAATTAAAGAGCTGGGGAGAAATAAAAGGAATCTGCCTGAAGCCAAGAAAGCCACAGAAACAACAGATCAAAATTGTTTGCCAATCAACCAACACTTAGGGTCAATGAGAATAAATTTCAACCTCTGAACACATCAGCATTAGGGAAACCAACTTGTGTGACTGAAATTTTGATGAAGGCAGAAGCTCTGCTTCTTTACCCCAGTAGGGCTTCCCGGATTTCTAACTGGTAGCAGTAAGAACTCAATAGCTTGCAGCAACCCCCTTGCTGAAGGGATTAAACTACTGATATGGAGAAAACTGTTCCTTTTTCTTCTCTACAATAGACATGCTATTGGACAAAACAGAGGAATAGAAAAGAAATTCAACTGGGCCTCAACCCATTCTCTTACTAGCCTACCTCACATTTTCCCAACATATTTCTAAAACTGTCCTCGTGACCTTACTGAAGTTCAAAATAACCAGTTGGAATATTCTATGTTCTTAACTTTTGTTCTCCTATCTTAGAAATAAAAAATGCCTCCGTAGTAGCAAAACTAATAGTTCTGAAATGGACATTTTAAAGGACGTATTTGAGACAGATTTACAAAACTGAGAAGACAATAAGAGCTACACAAGAACAAATGCTCCCAAAGTGCCAGCAGAATGCTTATAAGCACGATGAAAAAAAAAAGCACTCCTTGAAAAGCTGCAGAGGGGGGAAGAGGCCACATTTGGACATAGCTTTTAAAACAACAACAATCCAAAAGTTAATCCCAAACCTTAAAATAACATTTCAGATAAACATGAGAGGAGGGAAAAAAAAGTTCTTCAAACCTAGAACCAATGATTCACGACTGAAATTACAATAATACCTTTTATTATAGAAAAAATAGATCATGAATTGCATGTCCTCATATTAAGTCTTCACTCCTAGCTGCAGCTCCACTCTTTCACAGGTCTCTGTCAGTGCCTGCCTCCACACCTGCTAGCCTTTTTCATCAAGCAAATTTTTGCAGTCCTACAATAGTCAGAGCTGCCATCCCATTTTGCTTCTGACTTCATGATCTAAGAGGTTTTATGAACCACAACTGAGAGCTAAGCATGCCTATCCCAAATAGCAATGATGAAACTAAGCATTTCATTAGCATCAGTAAAACCTTCTTAATGCAATGTTGAGCAACTAAGTGCACATCCTTTAATCAACTGGCCATAAACAAACACTTAAAATGGCAAAAAAATCTTCTGTCCCTAGCTTCCTATCACCAAAATGAGACACAGTATACACACAAAACAGTCAATCAAGAAAATTTTCTTTTTAGCTTTACCTAAATAGAACCTATGGGGTTGCTTTTTGAAACCAAGAAAAAATTATTGTGAAGTTCCCACACTGTTTCTACATTAATAACTGGTACAGCATCTGATGGCCTAAGGCATAAAAGCCTTGACATTGAAACACAACTTAAGAGATCTCTGCGATTACAATTGCCACAAACTTCTACCTTAATACTTCCACATGTCTCTCCCACCACTTCAGCTGAAGGGGAATGGAGTCTAGCCTAGGAATACATTCCAAATAAATAACAACCAAACTCTCCACCTGAGAGAACACAGATACTTGCTACCCAGTTAGTACTTGCAGCAAACCCTCTTTTCCTTTTTACAAAACTGGTTTATGCCTTAATTTAAAGGAAACAAGTGCATAATTCCCATAGTTAGAAAAAGAAATACAAACAATCAATCAAAACCCCATCATGAAAGGGCTGCTTTCTAAAGAAAACACCAATCTTGCTTTATCCATACAGATCTGGAACCTAATGAAATCCGACACCTTTACTCTGAAGACAAATTTGCATTGTATTATCAACTAGGGCTCCCGGCTCACAGATGCACTTCATTCAGCATGCAGTAACAGCATTCATTAAAACAGCATCACTCAAATTTTTTAAAGGAATTTTGCAGGTAAAATTTTTAAAACACGATTTGGTAAGCAATATTATCCAAAAAAACGCCTCTGTTTTATTCTATGGCTTAAAACGTGCCTCCTCAAACTAAAACATACAGATGTTGTGGCCAAGGTTATACAAGGAGATCTTCATTAAGTTGAGCAATTCCCATTTTGTGTCGCTGCTGTACCAGACATGAATGAGTGCATCCCTCATTACATGAGCTGAAACTGCATCACAGCTATCCAGTACAAACAATACAGTTATTTTTACATATAGCATGAGAACGTTAACATCAGGACTTCTATAAAAGAGAGAAAGAACGAATAAACTCGGCTTAGGAAGATAATCATTCGCCTTCTCATCTACCTTTCCTTGCTTCTCCACCTCCTCCTTCCCCTTAAGATTCAGTTTAAGGCATTCCCTGTTTTCCCACTTTTCCAGGCTCCCAGTGAAGAAATCAACCATCCGCAAACATTTTGTTCCTCCACCCCGCCTCCTCGTGAGCAGAGCATTCAGAACATCCCCACCGGCACTGCCCCCAAATCACCTAATTGTTATCATTACTGCGGTCTCAGCACCGGCTCGGAACAAAACCGGTCCCACTACACCCTCGCTGGCTATAAAAAGTAAAGAAGGAAAAAAAAATGAAAGAGGTTTAAGTGCAACTTACGGGGGCGAACAAGAGACAAGTTATCTA
>VXBC01003113.1:469282-635855 GCA_013399945.1 Ploceus nigricollis | reverse complement strand
GCCGCGCTCCGCCCGCCGCCGCTCTCGCGAGAGGGGCCGCCCGCAGCCCGCCCGCGCTCCGACGGCGTTCCCATGGCAACAGCCAAGCGCCGGGCCCAGCGGGCGGCTCAGGCCCGCGCCGAGCTCCCTGCGTTTTGATTGACCGTTTTGATATTTACATCACTTTCCAGCCTCCTGGAGACCTGTAGGGAGAGGGTCACTGAAGTTGCTAACACAAAGTCAAACCTACCGGTACCATACGGATAGTATATCCCGAGGTCTTTTGCTGCCGGTCAAATTAAAATGGATTCTCCCTTAGATATCCATCACAGATAACAAATTAAAGATGTGGGAAGGCACATCTGAAAAATAGCATACGTAAACATCACCCCTTGTTCTGCAGGAATGCTGCTCTGTTTTCAAATGGTGAGAATTTTGAAAACAAGCTGCGGGTAACATATTCTGGATACTCTGCTAGTGGTTGTTACTGTCCTTGGCTTGGCAAAACATTAACAATCTCAGTTAAACCACTTTAAGTGAAGCTTTCCCTGAAATTAGGACACTGTGATTTGGACTGGCAACGTTCCAGCAGTGTGCAGCATGGTGATAGCTAGAGCAACCGAGCTGCGGTGAGCAGCTGCTCTGCCACAGAGATTCTCGCTTCACACCCCATTCACTTTCCAGGAACGTCCAGACAGCAAAGACCAACAGATACCTTCTGAAGGTGTTCCTAACGGATCTTCAGGACTGATGTTTAAATAGCATGGTGTTTGGTACTGTAAAAATATCTGGATTTCCAGAGAGCAATCACTCTTCTACAGGTTCTCAACTTGCAGTTGTGACTCCTGACGGTGTTATGGGGTCAGAAAAACAATCCAAATCTAATTTTCCTTAGAAAAAGAAACATTATGGATGGACAAAGAACTAATCCCAGTGCTGCTCTGGCAAGGAAGGTAGAATTGACAAACTAGAAAAAAAAAACAGGAGCATTTTCAGTATTTAAATATTTTTATCTTATGTCACCCACCTGAAGTGATTTTTTACTTTTAAAAGAATGTGGGTTTTTTTGATTTTCAATTAAACGAAAACTTTTTTATTGGCAGCTGGAGCCCCAGTCCTATAAAGGGAAGTCCAAAGAGGCTTATGGGCCTCAGGTTCATACACACAACAGCACTGGATGTGACTGCAGCATTAGGAACTGTGGTGTGCAGTTATTGAATTTGCCTTCATCAGAGGAATTTAGATAGTGAGGCTCTGGCTTGCAAGTTCTTTAATGAGGTTAATGAGGCTAGCACATTCTCAAATGGTTTGTATGATCTTCCTTCACACCCTGCTGCTGCGTCAGATCTTCAGATGAGGAAGACATTCAGAAGGGGCGCACAGGGAGGGAGAAGCTCTGACACCAAGCACCAGCCCAGCTGTGTGCTATCTGCACACACCCTTGCCTGCAGTCCAGCCAGGAGCTGGCTCCTGCTCCTGGGCCCCTGCAGTTTCTCCCTGAATCCCAGGCCTGAGAGGTTGACATCTGGTTCTGCAGGGCTGCTGGTGTGAGATGCTGTTCTCACCACATTCCTCGTCCAGAACTGTGATTAGGGGGTAGCAGCACTCAAAAGCAATATGTGTTCTCACAGGTGTCAGAATATTCAGAAAGCATTTATTTTCTTTTTGTGGAAGTGCAAAATTTTCTGTGTCTTTATAATAAGCAGTTATTAATTAGGCTTGAGGCGGGGAGAGAAGGAGAATTTAGAGTTTACCCATGGCCTATGTAAGAAAGTCATCAGAAGAGCTGATCTAAAATAAGAGGGATAACAGGGGGTTTACTCCAAAATAATTATCTTGCCTCAATAATGCACACCTAATTCCAGAACACAAGGACTCTCTTCTCTTTTATAGAGCAGTCCACACCAGTTCTGCCTGACTAGCTGTTACAGAATGAAGGATGCACAGCTGGTTTCCCTGTGTAGAGACAAGCCTCAAAAACTCCAATGATTTTTGAATGCCAACCCTTCTTCTGCCACTAACTTGCTGTGTTACCATAGGCAAGTCACTTAATTTCTAGTTTAGTATTGTCCTTTAAACAAAAAGGGAAAATGATACAGTTATTTACCTCAGAAGAGCAAGGTGAGTGTAAATTAATTAATATTTATGTTTCTCTCTGAAGATTTGGCTTTATGAAAGGGTAAATAGTAGGACTGTTTCTGAGTAGAGCTGGCTGGAGCTGTTGGAAGCACAGGGAAAATCTGACTAAGAACCTGAACCACCCTGAAACTGAGTGCGTAATTTATTCACTGATGAACAATGAACATGTGAAAGTTTGTATCCAGCACATCCTTCCAAGAAGCATTACAATTTGGATATACATCTCCCCAGAAAAATAGATTAAGCAATTCACGTAGAGGTGATCAGTGCATTCCAGGATATTCATGCTCTCAGGAAGTCCCTATATGTGGGGAAGGCTTTAGGCTCTTGGAGTGTTTTCTAGCATTATTGCCCTGGGGATTAGAGGACCATCCTTCATCTGGATCATTTCAGCGATCCAGTTTATAGCACATAAACAGTTATACTGCCGTAAGCAAAGGGCAGTTTTGCTTCGGGACACTGGGGACAGGGACAAGAGGCAACTTCTTTAGCCAGCATTGGCAGGAAAGGCAGCATCTTGTAAATTACAACTTCTGTGGGTTTTTTTCTCTTTTTTTCACTCACCAACAGGCCTTTTCTGACATCAAGTAGATATAAACACTCCCTGACTTCACCAGTTATAATTCTAGGCAACTGATACAGTCATTTGAACTCTCTAAGGGACTTCAGAGGCATTTTAAAGCAATGCTCTCTGCAGCTTCTATGAATTAATCCTGAAGTAAATTCCATTTAATTGGCACGGGTAATTACCAATAGGGCATAAAAGTATTTGAAGTCACTAAAATTCAATGTGAGAAATACATATTAGCTAGAAGTGGGAAAAATGTAATTTTTTATAAATGCAAGGAAATGTTTCACACTTCGGTAAATTTAACATTGTAGAAATATTGAAGGATTTCCCTCAAAAAGGATTTGAAAATAAAGCATGCAGGAGCATTTGCAACAAAGCAGCATATGGAGCAAAATGTGCAGGTGAGCCTGAAGGCTGGTGCGAAGGGATTGTCAAGTAGGAAGTACAAAATGAAATGATCAGTGTCGAGTCTGACAGGCCAGAATTGTGACCTCTCAGCTGTGGGCTCACAGAGGCACCCAGCCACATTGCTGCTTCCTCCTGCCAAGCCTGTCTGTCCTGCTTTGCAGTCAGCAGCCTCTTTCTCACAATTTGCAAGGATCTGCGTTATTCTTATGCATTTCTATGGTCTGCCAAACCACTGGAATAGAGAAAAAAGCCCACAAACTATGCTAATGGGAGCCACTTAGGACCTAGACAGCTGTAAATTCCTCAGAAAAGAATTGCAAAACACACATTCAGAGCATGTCTCAAGTCTGTATTTACAGAGGCATGACATAGCCATTAACTTTTTGAATTAAAAAGGCTTTTCAATAATAAAGGCACAGTTAATAATCTTGCCTGAAAGTTTTTTTGTAAAAAACCCTCTCCATTTTATTTGGATGCACATCAGAATACTTAAAAATATTATTTTGATATTACCTTTTGGTTTTAATTTAGTACCTGGAGCAAGAACATGCCTGGCTAGATCAATGTACCGTAATTCAGCATAATGTGTCATAGTACTACAGGCTTAGGAGAAAGTGCAAGAAAAGGGAAGAAAAATTAGAAATTTTCCTTGCCTGACAAGAAGGTAAAACAAAAGGAATGTTTCTGGAGACAGGGTTCTTTGTTTCAAATTTGCAAGTGATGTGATACAATGTCAGCCATTAAATCATACCATTCAAGTATTTCAAAACAACATAAGCAGAATTTCTCTGCTTTATTTAATAAAAAACTCCCTTCCCATGCATTAAAAGATTAGGGATGAAAATTCAAATACTCAAAAATAATAAACCCTAAATACCATCTGCATATACCTTTATTTCAAATTTCTTGGGCATAGCCACTCTATAATATGAATTGCAATTACGTGATTGTATAACTTTCTCCCCACTTTCTCTGAAGACTGGAAAATCAGAGTGCAGCTCCACACTTTCCTTTCTGCAAACTGTTGTTCTCTAGCCCTGAAGACAGCTGGATGTGTTGCCAACTAAGTTGATCTGGAGTGTTAATCAGAACAGAATGTTTCACAAACAGCAACAAATGCATTTTTTCCTGTAAGGTGATATTGTTATCCCCATTTCATAGATCAAATAGCTACCACCTGGCTTTCCAGTGTGGTTAGGAAGGGATAGCTCTTCTTTTCCAGAAGCACATCTCCCCAGGAATTCACTTGTAATTGTGAATACTGCTGCAAATCAAGCCCCAGGCTCCCTGGAGTAAGGCTTAAGCAA
The DNA here is from genome assembly GCA_013399945.1 of Ploceus nigricollis. Classification (NCBI taxonomy): domain Eukaryota; kingdom Metazoa; phylum Chordata; class Aves; order Passeriformes; family Ploceidae; genus Ploceus; species Ploceus nigricollis. The sequence continues at coordinate 631,451 of VXBC01003113.1, read as the reverse complement.
CACAAGATGGCATACACAGGCATCACTAATGGAAGAGGTAGATCTGTTTACTCCACACTCTGCTCCCTCTTCCTCTTGGTTGCCTGTTCCTGCCCTGTGCTGCCCCAACCTTTGTGCTGCACAGTTGTTCATGTGACTCTACGGCAAACTAACTCAGAGACCTTTTCCTAGCTAGAAACTAACCCTGCAGGAAAAAACCACTAGCATTCAGACAGATCAGTTTCCTGATCCAGTTTAGACTGTAGCCTCATAAATGTTTGATACACGATAGGACAAAATACAGGAACAGAAACAAACAGCCAAGAGGGCAGGTAGGCAGGATTCCTTCACTCAGTGGCAGTGGCAGCTTGCTCTGGGTAGAAGGGATTCTTGAACCTCAGAATTAGGGGCACAAACACATTAGTGTTGTTCAAGGACTAGACTTGAAAGGAAAAGACCCAGCAAGAGAGTGTGGTAGCGGCGGAAAGGACACAATTTCAGTTCAGCTGCCCTTTTACCTTGAGACTACCGAACTCTCTTTTTTGACTGCCTGTTTCCCTTGAGTCTTCCTTCTCTGTGGGACTGTTTTTCACTGATGGGGCTCACATACATGAGTTAAAATGTAATATTTAAATTGGAATCTCTTCATAGATTTTCTGAGCACTTTGTAGAGAAGGAGGTCCATTTTATTCTGCAAATGAGTGTAATATTTAAGACAAGTGAGCTGGAAGGAGGAAATGAGGTTTGATTCTTGCCCCAGGGTTTGTTTCTATGTTTTTTGAAGAACACATTCTGGATGATGTTCGTGCAAAGTCCAAAGTGTCTCAGTACCAACTTTTATGCTCTGGCACCAGAAATCCTTCCTTTCCTTTCTGGTAAATGGCAAAATTTCAGCAGTAGCCATGGAGAACATTCCCACCAAGAATAGCTCACAGTAGCATGCACATAGCATGTGCCTAGGAAGTGGAAGACATAGTTGGAGATTGATATGGACCAGAGAAAAACATAACCCAAGTGCTCTGTATTCAAGGAAAGTTTAGTCCAGGCAGAAAAGAGCAGCACCCCTTCTTTTGAGATGTTTGGCAACATCTCAAAATGAAAGAATGCCCTCTCGTTTCTACTTGTAACAAACATTTCTCTCTAGTAAAGGGTTCTGGGTTGTTCATATCTCCTAGTCTTATCTTTGATGTTAACAGTAGATTCATTTAAAAGGGGAGGAAAACAAAACCCAGTATCCTTAGAAATTTCTAGAAAGTTTGAGCAGCATTCTTAAACAAACTTGAATGATTCATTCTGAAGAAAATATAAAATAAAAAAGCCCTCAGATACATTTCATTTTTGTGTTTCCATAATTCAAGGTGACTATTTTTTAAAGTATTTTATACACAATTAGTCTGAAATATGGTTTTCTAGCTCTCAGTTTTGTGAGCAAAATATAGAATGACACAGTTATTAACCTATGGGAAACCTCTCCTACACACAACAGAATTAAATTCTACAGAAAACTGAATAGCATTGGGAGAAATTCCAAATGACTTACCACTCATTTGTTTGATGGATAGTTGGGCTAGCTATCGCTTTTTACAGAGCTGCCAATCACTGAGAGTGCTGGGATATATTCCGAGAACTCTCTTAGAATCACAAATTGCAGTTACAGGGTTCCATGGCTTAAATTACTATGGAAGAAACAGTTATATTGCATGAAAAGAGATGATACTGTTACCATGAGAGGATAATATTGTGGTATCAGCAGCTTCCACTTTTCAGCAGAGTAAGTTGCTTCTTGTAAAATGACATTCAAAGAGATATTATTTGTTTGGAAGACTGTTCTGTCTGAGGATTTCAGTACTGATGTTGAAACTCCAACTGAGATCACCATATTAGATAGAGAGGGGAAATTGTTGTATCAGTTTGTTTATTCTGCATTTGGCAACTCTCTAAACACTCAGTTTCATTCTTTCCATAGCAAAGGGTGTTAGTCACTCTGTTGTTTGTCTGAGGATTTCATATAGCAGGACGAAAAGAGGAGAAAACACTTTGTTATTTTTGAAGTCCAAAAACTGACAAAAATATTCTGGAGCATGGCTAAAACATGAAAATTTTTTCCATGCTATTTTGAAAGAGCTGAGCCACCTATAGTTACTATACCTATTATAAAAGTATACTTATACTCACAGAGTACATCAATTTAATGAAGCAAGTTATGCTGAGTAGCTATACTTCTGATTTGGTTATTCAGGTCCTCATGCATCATCCTAGATCTCTATGGGTCAACAGATTTTTTTGTAGATCTCAGGCTTGAATTCTACCATTTCTGCTGGGAATAGTCCTTCTCATCTTGTGTCCACTCTGTTCAAAATAAAGATTTAGGTGGGAGGGAGAGGTGTAGAAATCAGAATTTCCTCTCCTCTGGTATATATTCCATAGGGTTTCCACAGAGATTGGGATTGCTCCAGCCACCACCCTTTTATGTGTAGGTTCTAATTGGCCTTTCTGCTTCCACAGGGTCTGAAAACCTTGATGTGGGATTTAGAAGGCTACTTAGGAGCAACTGATGAATTAAGATCTCATAAGACCACTTTGTGCCATCCAAACCTCAGTGTTCACCTTCCTCTTCTGTTGCTGTGTGTACATCAGGTTTCAGCTGCTTTGAAGTCATCTTCCAGATATTTTGCCAAAAAAGCCTGCACTGAAACAGGAAGATGTTAGAACTGCAACTGCCATTCAACTTAGAAATGCCACTGGAATTCAGCTTAAGAAAAAGTAGGAAACTGAAGTGATCTTTAAAAGATAACTGCAGGGATCTGTAAAGGAAAAGTGCCAGGTATATAGACAGTTAATTTTTCCTTTTATTTTTGGACCATGTATTTCATATTAAACACATGAAAGAGGGAGAATTGCAGTCTTGTCTTGTGCCATAGAATTTCTTTACCATGACTCTTCAACGTGTCATAAAAGTTACAAATATGTGTTGCAAGCTTTCTATTAACTAGTTATATTGTAATGGTACCTATATCAACCTATACTTATAGCCAGTATACTTGCAGAAACTCAGGAGTTATTTAAAGTAAATCAATGAGGATGTGAATATGATGCATTACTCTTCAGTAATATGAGTGCACCAATATAGATTTATTTTTGCTGCTAAGGTAGAAAATAGAGGGGTCTGGCCTAGCCCAGAGTTACTCTGTTAAATCATGAAAGCTTTGACTGTATCCTGTGGCCTGAAAACAATATTCTATGAGAAGATTCTCTTGCTACTTGATAAACATTTTCTTCACAAGGGTCAAATATGCAGTCTTGTATGTACCTCCATCAAGTTTCACAGCAGTTTCACAAGCAGAATCAATAAGATAATTTTTTTATTGTAAATTGTGGTTTCAGAGCACAGAAATCTGCTTTGTTGATACAAATGTTCATTCAGTGCTTAATGGTTTTTAAATTAGCTTATAAAATCACACAAAAATTATTTACAGGAACAAGTCCAAGTGTATTTGCATAAACTTTAGATAGATGTGGCTACAGACATTGTTGAACATGAAAGCCAGACTGGATTTTTGAGAGCCTGAGGTTCTGTCAATGTTTTAAGACTATCAAATCCCAGTGGTATTAGAATCACCAGGAAAAAAAAATACACAGGAGCTTGTAAAATGGGACCTTGGAAAATTATTCACGGGAGGGAGATAAAGAAAAAAGTGACCTGGAGACCCTGTTTTAAGAAAAATTTTTCTGCAGTTTTCAAGGGACTAATGAACTATGTCTCAGAATGCCAGCCAAAGCCAAAATGTGCATTTCATTCTGGTGAAAGCAAGAAAAATATGTATTTCAGTCTTATCCATTATCAAAACTGAAAAACAACAGATTTTAAGAGTCAAAAGTTTTTTAAACTGAATAAAAGGTTATCTTCAATTTTCATTCAAGAAAAGATAAAAGCCCTACATAATACTGTACAAAACCTAATCAGAAATGATTTGGATTATTTTACATGTATATGTATGTTTCCCTCAATTAAAACTTGGAAGTTCATTACATTCTTATCAGTTCTGATCTAGAGCAGCTGATATGCTTGTACTTCAGGCTGTTGTCAAAACTGTAGAATTCCCTGTCCCATTTTCTGGTAAATAAACCCTTATGGCTTTTTCCTCAGTTTTCTAAAAGTTTTCCTGAGATTAAAATCTAAGTCAGTCTGTCTGTCTTAATGAGGCATCCTAATGACATAATTGCACGCACACACACACACACACACACACACACAGAGTCTCTAGACTTACTTTACATTTTTCCTCACTTTGGACGGCCTAAAAACCTAATATTTTCAGAACTGAAAGGTATTTTGAGTTTCAACAAATTTATTCTGTTACAAATTTCAACCTTTGTATTAAAAAAAACCCTAGGAGTTCACATGCCATTTAGCAGAATAATATATGTTCTTGCAGTTCAGTGTCCTCTAAGTCACCTAATGACACAGATGGGTCTGCTGATCTATTTATGAGGCCCATGGATTGCAGAACTTCCTGTCTTGATAGAGTCTTTGCAGGTTTTATGATTTCTGCCTTTTCTCCCCTCACAATTTCAGTTTTGTGTGTCTTATTTGCATACTAAGAATACACACAGAGCTTCAATTCTTGCCCTGCTAGGCAGATATTGCTGTTAAATTTGCAGTGTTTGTCTTCTATGATATTGTCTGGTGGAGTTATTTTCTTTTCTCTGAAAAAAACCCAAAACACAACCTAGTTGAATTACAGTAACTATGACTCATTAATCTGAGACATCTGTTGATAACCCCTGAAGTCACTCTATTTCAACACTGAAACAATTCATAACCCTCTCACAAAACAAACAGGAAACATTAATGGATCAGTAACTTGTCTCTTCTGCCCTCCTGTGATCTCTAGGCTCAATAGAAATGTAAGTGTACTGTAAAAATAGGCAAGCATTAGTTGTCTAGACATCCTGGATGTGGCCATCCTCTCTGGTAGTTGCCCAGGGGTAGTCATTAGAAAATCTATATCCAAGCAGACTCAAGTTCCTTGTAAGTGGTGCTGTTGGAAATACTTTCCAAATTGAACGCAATAGGTGTAAATGCAGCAGTGCATTTTTCCTAGCTGGTATTTCTTGCCTAAATACTTAAATGGCCTTTACTGAGATTGGATTTTCAGAATGACAAGAGATGAGTTTTGTGTACAAATACTTTTTGTCGCTTTTTGTAATTTGCTTTCCACTCTTTATTTCATGTCTATATGAACTCTTAATTACAATTTATTGAAAACTAGCATAAAAATGAATTCTTTTTCTACTATGTCACTGCTTGAAAACGTGCTTATATTAGCAATTTTAAGCCTTGATGAAACAAGTACAACAATTATGTAAGGAACAAATAACACTACACAATTTTGCAAGCAACCAAATAGTTTATGATTGTACAGGATTATTATAACTGAAAATGTACAGGCAATAATTTTGCAGGTTTTTCCTGCTGTAAATCCTTCAGCATTTTTTGGTTAACTTTATTGCTTCTAAAAATGGGGTGACAAAAGCTGTTCAATGAAATCCATCACCAACATAAAATTAGAGTGATGGGTGTTTTGAGATTTATGCTGGTTTAACAGAAATCAGATTCCTGCTCTAACATCAGAGGAACACATTTGGTTAAAAGTAAGATATGATGGAAATTTCTTTTCTGTCTGTTTTTCAATGAGTCCTTAATGCCCTTCTAAAACTGTAAACATGCAATTAATGCAAGCACATAGAGTAAAATATTCCTGATGTTATCTTCCAGATGAGAGCTTAAGCCCTGTACAGCTGTGTTGTGTGTGGATATTAAACTTCCCATAACACTTCTGACTGTCTTCAGTATTTTCACTAATGTCTTTGGCTCAAATTTCCTCTCTTACATTGCCTAATATTAGTTCCATATTGATGCATCCCTTTCATTTTGCAAGTGGCTATATTGATCCAGGCCCTTTTTGTGTCAATATGCACATACTGTCACAGCTTAATGCACATCACAGCTCAGATCAGCGAAAGTCACTGCTCATCTGAGCCCTGGCAGGAACAGCATCAGGTTTGTACAGTGCTTTATGGGTTTTGGCACACTTTTACTATTTATAGAGTAATTTCTTATTGGCAGTAGAAGGATTTCTAGGTGACATGGTAAAGCTGTGTGACACAAGTATCCTTGCTGATGGACCTACTGAGAAATCAATCTTGACACCTTCAAAGTATTTCATGTAATGAAATGCATGCAACCCTTTATAGTTTAGTGTTTGCCAGTCACTCCAAAATCAAAGTCTGGGACCAGGCGAGAACGAGACACTCTCCCATCTGCTATTCTTTATGACTATCATTAGCTTTTGTGGCTGGTGGTTTAAAAAATCATATTTAAAAAAATCATATATCGTCACTAACTATACTTTTATGGATTTGCCTTGTGGTCTGCAGATAGCATTCTGCACAGCTACCTCAAAATTCAGTTTTGGTTATTTGATTTTAGAAATACTCCCAGAAAAGCAACTACTCTGTAGCTATCTCTGTTGGCTGATCAAATAGGGGTTCTCATGACAGGATGACCCCTCCCATCTCTCTCCCCAGAGAACAGTGATAGATAGAGGTAAGTGAAGGAGCAACAATTCATACAATCCTCTAAGGGCAGACCAACAGAAAGCAAGCTAAAAAAGCTTACAAACAAGGTAAACTGAGAAATGCATACTAAACCAAGTAATGCTTACTCTAAGTGATCTTCAGAAGTCTAAGAACACTACTGGTAGGAATCAGCCTCCTTTCCAATGGAAACTGCTGCAACTATTGCCGTCACAGGATCCTTTTTGCTAGCTGGCCTGGTTGATTGTTTAATCTCCTCTACAGATCCTCTTAATGCTGCTTTAGCAATCAGCTAGCTGCAGGCACTTACCGTGAAGGGCCATGTTAAATGACTTGTCTTCTCTGATGAGCCTGGCTTCCCACCACTCTGAAACTCTGTCTCCCCAGCATCCTGCCTTTTTTTTTTTTTTTTTTTTTTTTTTTTTTTGCATGGCAACCCAAAGTACTGCTGGTGTGTCACTATACGAGCCAATATTTGCTCATTTTGTCAAATATTATTTCTGTTATCATACTTCTAAAAAACACAGCTATAACCAAGAGGATCTCACACTTGGATTCATGGGGCCTGATTGTCACTTAAAGAAAAATGCCTTTGTGTCTCTGACAGCCTGAAAAGTGGGAATAAGTGACATACTGAGAGTGCCTTAAAAGGGGCAGTTCAGTGTTTACTACAAGGAGTCATGTGCATAATGTGCAAGTGATACAATGGCTTAAATCAATATGGGTAAGCAGGAAAGGGAACAGTGAGATTTGAAAATTGTGTAAGACGTAATAGGACATAAAACACCTTTGAAGGAAGAGCAAGTCTAGCAGCTGATTGGTTATCACAATAAATGGTGTCAACACGTGAATATCAAAGCAGTAAACCTGAATAAACAGGGAATTGGAACTGTACATTACAACCTAGTAATAGTAAAATTTACTCAGTGATTATTCATTTGGCATCTTTGGCATCTACTACACCACAAGCAAAAGATGTTTTTGTGATATCAAGTTGGAATCAGATAAATCCTGTTCATCCTAAAGAAAGCCTCTTGTGAGCATTACAGTCCTGAAGAGTGGTGCTATTGGCCACAGGGGATTGTTGTAAACTACTGGAACAGGTCCCTGTGTAATGTATTAGCTGAGGCTTTAAATATATCACAGCAGGTTCTCTAGAGCAGATAGCATTTCATTCGCTCTGCTGCTTAATTGTCACAACTACTGCAACTGAAAATCCTTCATTAGATATTTATGTGGGACATCTTTAAAATTTTCTGCTGTGTCATGTATTTCACCAACAAATAAAGTACATAAGTACCTCTTTGCAACATGCTACATATTACAAACATCAGCCACAAGTATGAAGTGATGCAGCTGTCAGCGAGCTGAGAGCCCACCATCACATGAAGATAAAAAAGTAGCATCTGAGCTTCACGCTTTTCTACAAAGATCTGCTTACCCCTGTTTACCACCATCTCCACACCTGGTCTTGCTGTTGGCTACTTTACAGTGTACTCTATTTCAGCACATTACAAGAACCACAGTAGAAACAGGAGACTGGAGCTCTTTGTCCAAAACCAGTCTTGCTCTCATTGCAGCATACAGGAAGGAGGCAGCAGTGAATATTGCCAGTTGTTCAGTTTATTCCACAACCCATCTGAAATGCACTCCTGCATCAGTACCATTAAGGGAATTACTATTGCAAAAGAAGCTTCCACCAATCCTTTCTGAATACCTGCTCGATTCCCTTGAAAGCTCTGGAGCTCAGTTCTACCCATCTTGCCACTGAGTATTTCTTTTACAGCAGACAGGCAGCCCCATTGATTTTGGTAGGACATCTGGGATCAAACCCTCCCCAGTTTAAACAAAAACAGCAAACGCTGTCTTTAAACATCTGCTGGCTGCTGGAATGGTTCTCTGATTACAAGAAAGCAATGCCAATGAATGTAAAATTACTTATCAGAAAAAAAAAAGGCAAATATTTGAAGAGAGTTACACTAGGGTTGGGGGAAGGCATTTTGGAGAGATCATAAAGACAACACTGTCAAAAATTGATTTGCCTTATTCAAAGCACTAAGATATGTGATTGTGAGAAATTGCAAGATTTCAATTCCCCTATTCAGCTTAGAGTTTCTTTAGATTCTAATTACCACAGCTTAGAAGAAAAGAAAGCAATTGACAGAGAAAAAGTGACCTTTTATGGAATCTTGGCACTTAAATCCAGTAAGGTTTGAAAGTGTTATTTTAAGAGTTTATTATATAAAATAATATTATTAGCATTTTATATTAAATAATTAGAACAAAGTTCCCTTTACTGTGTCAATGGATGCCACCACCTCTGGCCCTCAGGTTCACTTGTGATCTTTGAAAATTGTGTGCTTTCAGTCAGAGAGAAAAAATATTACATTATTATTACAAGATGGCAACATGTCCTTGGACTTTGTGCTAAAGGTTTTGAAATGCATAACCTAAACTTTTCATGCTGGAGATGTGGAACCACTCACAAAGCTCCACCAGTGCCAGCTTACCTGGAGCAGTTTGGAGGTAACCCAGCAATGCTGCAGGCTGGGGCTGCCTGTTCTGTGCTGTAGCTGGTTCCTGTGCCTCTGTGGGCTGTTCTGTGTGTCTCAGGGAAGTGGAAATTGCAATGATGGATCACTCAGCTGGTTGCTTCCCATAAAATGTAAGGAGGTCTTACAAAAGGCAACATGGAAACCCAACTGATTAGACTAACAGCAGGGCAAATGCTTTTCCCACAGAACAACCAAGAAAAAGAGCAAAGGACTACTAGAGTCATTTAGGTTTGAAAAGACATTGCAGGTTATGAAGCCCAACCACTAACCTAACATGGCCAAGTCACCACTAAACTACATCCCGACATGCCACGTCTACATGTCTTTTAAATATCTCTAGGCAAAGAAAAGCTGATTCCCAACTGTAGAGCTGGCTTTGTGCGGCTGGCAGTCTACTTATTCAGCACCTGCTGGGAGGGGCAGGAAAATGGGGACTGTCACAAGAATCAGCTGTGAGTTCTCCACTACATTCTGCGAATGCTATCAGTAGTCTTACAGATAGCTTCTCCTGCCTGTGTCCCTAAAGGATGGGAATGGGAGAAGGAATCTGACCTGTGGCCTTGCAGCTTTTTCTCTGCAGCCCAGCACTTCTTTGCCACATTGAGGTGGTTTGCAACTGTAACTCATGGACGATTCAAAGGCTTCTTCAGCACAGCCAAGTTTCTCTGCCCAACAGATGGCTGTTGGGACCCCGGCCTGCCACTGTCACAGAATGAAGAGCTCATGGCAGGACAGATTCCAAAAGGTGTTAAAGCACAGCTTGCTCCCTCACATACAGAGGAACTGACTTGTCAACAAGAGTTGCAGAGATATGTTAACCTCTGGACAGAAGGCAGTTTTATTGCCATTTGACAGGAGACTTTTCCCCCCATTGTGTGTTACATGGCTGGATTCCTGCCTCTGTTGTTGCACTGGCAAAGTCTGATATTTTGTCCAATTAAGAAGGGCAGACTGTTCTGGAGACTTCACCTCTAAACCCTTGAACACTTCAAATACCAGCCATATACCCATATCAGCACAGTGACATGGGCTTTTTAGATGCATTTGAAATTCATATCCAGATTCTATGGCTTGAACTCATCCTAAGTTATAATGTATAACTTAATGGACTAACATTTACTGCTCTGTCTTTCCTTTGATAAAACAATTTTTAAAAAGTTAAAGAATGTCTGACTGAATCAGGCACGAGCTTCCCATGGGATAAAATCATCAGCATTCTGCTAGCGCTGTGAAGGAAAATGCATCAGTTACCATTGCAATGATTTAATCTTGCAATGTTGGAAAAGGGATCGGCAGCATGGATGCCACAGTAATATTAATAGGAAACCCAAAGCTTAGAAATATAAGACTTTTGGTTAAATAAAGAGGAATTTAATTTTTCCTTTCTGTATGATCTTGGAGATTTCTTTTTGACAAGAGAGTTTTGTCTTTTTTGGATAATAGGAGTTGATGAGGTGTAAGAAGTTAAAAGAAAAATCTCACTTTCCATTCATTTAGCAACGCCCTGCATTAGCTGAGAAATCAGCCTGTTACCTCTGCTTCTCTATCATCCGTTTGCAGAAGTTTGTTACTTAATTCCCATTCGTATGGCTTCTGTAGAGAATAACAGGCTGATGACATTTCGGTTAATCATAATCTTCCCTGTCTGTGACAACCTGCCAGTAGCCTTTTTGAAAATAAGCTTGCAGAATATTTTTTTTTAAAAGAAGGATTTTTCTTACCCTCATTGAGAAGGGAAAACTGACAAAATAAATACATGAGAACATTACACAAATGAAAAAAAAATTATTCTGGATTTATTACCATTTCTCTCTCAACACTTTATATGCTATTTCATTGCCCAGGAAATTGTTATTGACATAACTCTACTTGTTTTCCTTTATGCCCTTTAGGGATATACAGGACTTCTATATATAGGACCCCTACTGCCTCTTTAACATACTAGCAAGAAGGACACCTTAAGTTTCCATGGACTGATTTGAGTATCAGGCAGTGATAGAAGTATAAGTAAAATCATGCCCATGTGGGTGTGCATGCATAGAGAGTATTCTGTATAGGGTAAGAAAGCAGGAAACATTAAGAATTCAAGCCATTGCTGCTACCTATCTTATGTGCAACACATTCTAATAAATATGAACATTTCAACCCACTTAACGTACCAGTAATGGGGTGGGAAATGGAAGAGTGAATTGGGAAGTACGTGAGAGGGCTTGGAGGGTTTGATGTCATCAATGAGCTCAGAGGAGCCAGCATCAGCAATTGAACCCAGGTGATGGCAGGTGTAAATCTTGGGTGGAGGCCACTGAAGCCCAAAGAAATACTATAAGCTGGAGACAAAACCACAAGCAGACATCACTGACAAACAAAGAAAAAGTCAAAGACAGTCTCATCCACAGTGATGGCTTTTGTGAAAACTCAATCAAAGCTGCACAAGTGTCAGCACCATTTGTTCACAGCAACAAAAGGCAGGATGTTGAATTACGTGGAAATAGCCTATCTTGTAAACAGCTGCAATGTCATCAAGAAGAAGAAATTCAAGTTTCTGTCAGCTATGGCATGCTGCCAGCTTAAAGTCAGGAAAAATATCCCTGGATAGGCAAAATGAACAGCTCTTTCATTAGCATGATTTAAAATATGATGTCTGAGCAAAAAGTGCTTGCTCCTTCCTGAAGACCAATCTGCAGTTGATTTTCTTTCCCTTAGAAGTAATATAAAAGTCAAAGACAGTTGCTTTACAAACACTCAGGCAGTATTAGCATTGAAATGTATTCCTTTCAGAGAACTTTGATTCCAGATCCTTCTGCAGTGGGTATGAATCTCACACCCACCTCACACCCCCAAGGTCTATCCGACATGTTCACACAATGTACAGTATAATCACTCTGTACTTCCACTACAGAAGGTGGCCAACCGCGTGACTGGTAACCATAGCAGCTGCAAGAGCCCAAAAAAAAAATTTCCAGTGCTGAATGTATGCACAAGTCTGTTGCTTTAGCATCACTTTATTTGCCATGAACAGCATCAATGGGTATGCCTCAAAATGTCCTGGTATTTGATGAGGAAAGAGATGCTGTTCATCACCACATGGAAAACAGCATGTCTCGCACAGAAGAATGTTTTCTGTCAGTCTCCTCACTTTTGTAATGTCTAGAGATATTTGTCTGAAGCTGTAATCCCAGACATTCAAGCAAGGATTTCTATTTCTTGTATGGGAAAAATTGGTTCTGGAGAGTTGCCATGCTGGAATCACTGGTCTTTTTCCTGTCATGTGCTGAGTGTTGCCTGCCAGGGACCAAGAAGTAATGACAGGCAGTAACATCTTTCCCAGCAACAATTCACAAAACACAGTATCACAATACCACATACTCAATGCTATTAACTCTTTCAGATGGAATAAGTGAACTTTTCACAGGTGGATCATGTGAGCATGGAATTTCTCCCTTTCCTCTCCCTAATGGTAACTTTCCACCTGATCTGAAGCTTGGGAGAATGTAATTCCTTGGAGAAGGCTACAGCAGGAAGTGGCTCTCCTCCTAGAGTATCCCACCTTATGGGATCTACCTCCCCAGCACAGCCCTCCTCAAGAGCCTACAGACCCTTGGTGACCTGCTACATGCAGAAGCTTGTCTGTCAGCTTCTCTCTCCTTTACTGGAGGAGGACATTATGGATGTACCAGCACACTAGTGCTATATGGGCAGAATGGAGGGAGGAAGTGGAGTAAAAGCAAGAGCAAAAGGAAGCCAAGCAGTGAGGAGCTAAGGCAGTTGCTATAGACATTTTGACAGAATATCCTCTTAGTTTTGGTTAAAATTTACTACTGCGGGCATTTAGAAGCCTGTTAGTATTGCGGTGCTGGTATACACATCAACTATCAAAAGCATTCAGCTCCCGACAGTATGTCACACTTGGACATAATCCAAAGCCAGTGACAGTCTAAGACCTGTGAGTTGTAAAGCCAATTCTTGCATGCTTATTTATACTAGAAAGCTCACATTTCAGCCCAAAGCCCAAAAGCAAGATACCTCAACATACAACAAATTATAGATGACTCATGAAGTCTGAGTTCAAGTCTTTTGAACTTTAGCACAAAAAGCTATCACCTAAGCAGCTGCTTGGCTAAAGATTTCCTTTTTACTATGTTTCTTTAAAAAGTAGTGCCCCTAACAATATCAGGAGCCTCAGAAAATACAGTCCTATTATTTGCAATATATTTTCTTTGCACAGAGGAAACACAGCAAGTGCGGATTAGTTACCAAAAAATCTAACACAAAATTTAATGCTGCAAATACGTCTTGGCAGAAATCTAGAGTGCTCAGGTAACATCTTTACAGGACAGTCTTGTGTTGCTTTCTTATAAAACAGTGTAAATGCATAAGGACATTTGGCCAACACAGAGAACAGCTGATCTACACAACTCCAGAAATAAAAGTAGGAGTTGCCACAGTTTTGGTAAAAGTGCTGCAGCTATTAGTTGCAAAAAATATTAATCTTTGCAGAAAAGCATAGGAAAAGCTTACCAATTGCAACCTCTCTTTCGGTTTGCAGCCTCCTCCACCAACATGAGCCATAATTTGCTCTCAGGAGACCCAGACAGAGTTGTTTAGGAGAACGTAAGGAGGATGTAAACTGCCACCTTCATTCATAAAAAACAAAAGGACAGGCTCCCCACAAAACTCCTACCTTGTTAAGCAGGGCAGTGCAGGGAAAAATGAACCAGGAATATCAGGCTGGAAGGGGCTAGTCGAAGAACCCAACACACAGGTTTCACAGACACCTCATTATTTAATCCTCTTCCCAGAGTAATCAACTGAGAAGTGGTTTCACCCATTGCTCACACTGCAGCTCCCTCAGAGCCTCACCTGAGTAACTCATTTACACTCTTTGAAGGATCTCTCTCTTAGGCAGAGTGCTGGCCATGCCAGAGCCTACCTGATTTGTTAAAGCTTGGGGTAATGACAACCCACAGTGCTAGGGATGAAATTTTCATTGTGTTATTACCAAATATTTTTCATTATTTCTGTAGAATAATAATTGGCCTCTAGGTACCAGCATTTTTATATGGCTATGAATAACTGTACCATGAAGCTGAGTTGGGGGAGGTTTAGGTTGGGTATCAGGAAAGGATTCTTCATCCAGAGGGTGGTTGGGCACTGGAACAGGCTCCCCAGGGAAGAGGTCACAGCACTAAATGTGACAGAGTTCAAGCAGCGTTTGGGCAATGCTCTCAGGCACAGGGTGTGACTCTTGGGGTGTCCTGTGCAGGGCCAGGAACTGAAGTCAATGATCCTTGTGGGTCTCTTCCAACTCAGCATGTTCTATGATTCTATGAAAAGTTTGCTTACCTTAACTTACTACATGTTTCCATGACTCTCTTGTGTAAGAGAGCTTTTATTTCCACAGACCAACAGTCTCTCAGTTTGTTTTTAATTTTGGAGACAAAATTAACTTAGAATACCATCTTTCCTAAGAAATTTAGCCAAACCCAAGTCCATTATTAAAATTAGATTTCCAGTCAAGAAAATTACAAATATGTCTCTTCTAGCCAGACATTTTCTATTAAGTCATGACTGCCTTTATTCTTCTGTCTTCCACATAGAGCAATAATTACTGGGACAATAAAAAATAGGTAGTTTAAAGTTTTGCCTTTTATTGAAAAAGTTTATTACTGTGCTGATACTTCTTCAAAACCAAACTTTTCTTGTAAAATTTCATATATTTTAAATGTTTGTTGGTGTAAGCAGTATCACTATGCAGTTTGCATGTAATTAGACAAAGCTGATAACAGACATGCTTACATGAGCTCTGATAACATTCCTAAATTAATTTAAAAGAGATTTCATTATGTCTGAAAAATTATATTCAAAAGTAATTACTTCCCTTGCAGCATTCAGTTTACCTTGCTGTTGAATATGGTATTCAAATATTAATATATTACACATTTGGAGAGGAATTGGTGAAGTAATTGCTAGTATAGTGAGAAGTGATCATCATTCATCTTACACTACAGCCTTGCTTTAAAAAGGTAATCTACATATTAAAAATTGTGTGAGAGATCCAGATATTTTATAATTTGGTTGGTTATGATTAATGAGTGGGCTTTCTTTTTGTAACAGATTAAAACAGCCATGGGAAATATGACACCATGCCTCACTTTAATTTGATGTTGGCTCGGAAAGTGTGTGGCAGTTGGCTTAGCATCTATTTTTTAATACTCCAAAGATTCGGTAGATACAGATGTGCTTTTTAGAAAAGCCATAGGAAATGCCTGACTCTTCATGTGCTTGTTGCCTTTGCAAGAGGAAGCCTCAGCAGTACAAAGCAGAGAAGCACTGCATCTGATAACAGGTTTGGAGGGTCTGACCCTCCCTTAGTTGCTATAATCATTAATCTGCTCTTTTTCTGTATCTTTTCTTCCCATACATGCTCAGCAATAAAATGTAGCAGGCTGCTAAGGATGAAGAGGAATAGAAGCAATTTGTGCTCTTTGATTTGTAGTTGGGATAAACCATTTGTGACTAACTCACTCGGCGATGCAGTGACTCACACAGATCATACTGCTGAGTTTGACTCTACCACCAACTCTGAGTAAGACAAGTGGGCTTGAGCCCCTCTCATCAGAGGAGAGAGCCAGAAACAAAACTGGTATCCTCTGAGCACACAGAAACTGACTAAACCCTGCCATGATTGCTCTTCTGTACAGCTCATCATGAGCAAGGTGTGGAGGTTTCCATTTGATTGGCAGGATTTCAGAGGTTGTTCGTTCCTTTAAATATAGCACCACTTGGGAACTAAAGCAAGAGAAAGCTTTACAATGGCTGCAAGAGCCTCAGAGTATTCACAAAAAAATTAATAAGATTTCAGAGGGTTTGGGGTTTTTTTTAAATCTATGAACCCTTAGGAAAAAAATCAGAAATTGGTTTACCTCTGGCTCCAGTTACCATATACGAAGGTTAGGAAGTTGAACTCTGCTCAGTCTTCCTTTCACTTGAAGGATTAGGCTTCAATTATATGCTGCAAATAAGTTAATCATTGCTCTGTTTCTCTTTGATCTTGATTATTAGCTATTTATTGCATTGCTTTTACAGTCCATCATCTTCAGTTCTCCGAGTCATATTTTCTTCCTTCTGTGGGTGTGTTCCCTTTCCCCCTCCCTTTCCTCTTACATTGCAGGAAGACTTGCACATTGTTAATATTATTTTTATCACATTTCTCCTTGTTCCCATTTTAAAAATAATTTTTGCCATGCAAAAACTCTCTTACAAGCTCCAGTCCTTGTTCCCAGACCATTGGTCCAATTACCCTAATTCCATTCCCATCACCTAGAGCAATGAAGAGGATAGAGCTGTGCTGGTGAAGCAGAGGTTCCTAGAGACTTTCTTAATCTCTCAGCTGTGCAGAGTGGTTAAGAGGCTCTAAGGGCAATACATGCAGCCGCCTTCCTTGGGTCTGGTCCAGGAAGCAGCAGTACACAGGATCTCCAGTACCTGCTGCTGTATGCCAAAATGGAAGCATGATGAGTAGGAAGCTGAATAACCCCTCCAGAGCCAGGGAAAAGGCTCAGGTATCACCTCTCCAACAGCAGGGTGTTCAGTCACAGCCCCAGCTGGCCTTTGCTGTGAGTAGGCTGTAGAGCAGAAAATTTCAGGCATCTTCTTCCTGACCTCCCTGGTCACATAAAGAAAGGCAGGATGGAGCCCACAGAAGGACCAAACACAGTTTTCACTGTACAAGGACATAACACTGGCCTGGGTTTCTCAGCAGTCAAATATTTGCCTGGTGGGGTGCCTCCAAAGCTGTTTCCAGCAGCTGGGCTAGACTGCTTCCAGCAACCACAGACCTCTGCTCCTCCTCTAGCCCATCCCTTCTCTCACACAACATGCCAGGGAGTATTTAAACATCCACACTGTTTGAGATTTCATCCAAAATACACCCTTCTACCACCCACTCAGAGGAAACTCATTTTATTTGTCTAACAAGAACAAAGGGCCAAGCAGGTTAACCCTGCCAAACTTACTGCCAGGAACACAGACTCACATCCCATTTATAACACCCAAACCCACCCATTCAGCTAATCCTTGCACAACACTGATAAATCATCCGATCTCAGAGCATCACAGGAGCAATTACTTTACTTTTACCACCTAATTAAAAAAAAAAAAAAAAAAAAGGAAAGAAGAAAAATAGCCAGTGAAGAGAGGCAGAAGAGGCAGAGACCCCTTTTCATCTTTGCATTCCGGGAAGGTTTAGTCCAGCAAGATGTGTCAGGTTTGTATACTCATGCCCTGTCCATATTATTAATTATACAGCAAACACATTCCAATATAAGGAATATAAAGAGATGAGTTTTGTGTTGTTAAATCAGAGAAAACCAGCTTGCAGAGAGATATGAAAGAAAATGCCAGGCAAGTTAGTTTAAGCTGGACATACAGTTGTATGTGCACTGTAATAACATGGAAGTAATTTTTCTGCAGTTGGCAAACCAATATATAAAGCAGGTAGTCAGAAGCACTGCAGTGGAGGAAGAACTGTGGAGAGCAGGGTCTGGGGGGCTGGCAGACCTGCCATCAGCACACTGCCTACTGCCCCAGGGGTGCCAGCCATCACTCAACTCACTAGGTCTCCACCTAGAAAGATAAAGTAAAAATGCTACCACTTCACCTATCTTTTTAGACCATGTGCCTACAGGTATCCCCAAACCCTATAATAATCTCCTGAACTTTTAATAATCTGTGACACATACACATCAGTTTATGTAGCTCAGTGCTGAAAGTAGAAGTCTCTAGAGTAATAGTTTCCAAATGCAAAGGGAAAAATATATGCTTCCAGAATGGATGATTTATTGCAGATTAACAAAAAAGGAAAGAATGGAGAAATAAGTAAGATACAAATCTGGACCCAGAATAAACAATGCCTCCATCTTGAATCAGCTTACAGCCCCATTGCTTGGCAGACAGGCAAGCAGGCTTTTCATTTCAAGGCTGCTACACAGAGAGCATACACTGTTCCCACGCAAAGATGACTAAGACCCTAATTGTTCAATTTGCCAAGCCCCTCTAATAATCCTAAGCAAATACACTGCTTTCCAGAACCCCTACAAGGTCAAAAATTTCATAAAGCCTCCCTCGTTGTCCTACTGCTAGCTGATTTCCTTCCAAGAGAAAGCTTATAGCCACTCCAATAATTTTTTATCCAGCTGAACTTCAAAGGAGTTATTCATATTTATGTGTCCTTGGAACCAGTTCCCCAACTAGTGCATTTTAGGTATGATTTTTCCATGTGTACTGTATTTTAAAAATTAGTAATGCACAGAAATTGTTTACAGAAGTGAAGTTGGTTGATAAGAGAAGAATTCGCAAATCTGCTACAATTGACAATATTTTCCAGCCTTTTTCTTTTGTTTGGATGAATGGATGGGTGACAAATATCAAGGAAAAAGTAAAACTTGCAGGTTTATGTAAGCAAAACTAAGGCCATGGTATTACATGGTATCTTGGTATTACAGCTGCTCTGCTACCTGCACTTGCTGTGCCCGCCGGTGCTGTTTGCACTTCTAATGACACTCTAGGTATATACCCTTCCTTTTTTCACTTTGCTGCAAAGTGGCTTTAAATCCACATTTTTCAATTGTACACACACAAAAAAAGTGAGAATAGTTCTCACTTCTGCACTGCTGATTGCTTCCAGCTCTCTGCCCATCTGCTTGGCTTCTGGCCTGAATAGGTTAGAGCACAAACTGTGCCTGTGGGTCCCTTCGTCATCCCCTGGTGCACCACAGATCCAAGGTTCTGGTGTAGTAAAGAGCCCATTTTGGTCACAAGACATTTGCAAGCATGTAGGGTCACAGAGGAGCCCAGCCCAAAACAGAGAAGCAGATCCTTGTGAAGAAAGCATTACAGTATCACATTCCCTCTACAGAATGGATGTTAGCATGGGAGCCTAAATTTAAATCTGACTGAAACTTTCCTGGTGTTTAGGGATGCTTGCAGATGGGATTTTGGCATAGTCTATTAGGGAGACAGGATGCACTTTCTTACAAAGAGGAAAACAATCTGAGAGTGTAATCAGCAAGGGGCAAGGTTGCCTTAAAATTTCTGGTAAATTCATTTTGGTGCTGGAAGAAATACACAAATTCATCTCTCCTGAAGGAACATATCTGATAGGATTGCATATCTACTTCTTATGCTCCCTCCCATGGGAGGAAATGCAGTGCTTCTTTTCTCCCCTCATCCTGAGGATATCTTCATTATGTTCAACTAAGAGCTTGGCATTACATGATGATGTTGCTAATGAAAGCCTCCAGGCTCCAAAGGGCTGAGTCTCAAGAGCTCTATGATTAAATACAATAATTTGCAGTTCTGCAGTACCTTCCATCTGAAGATCTTGACTGTTTGTACAGTTTCCTGTGAATTAAGCTCAGTCTCTCACATGTGAGCTATTTCTGATAAATACCAAATACCCTGGTAGCAAGGACACTTTCCCAAGAGGTCACAGACAGTTTTGAGCATTTCTGACTGGGGTGAAAACTGACCCCAAGAGCCCAGTGTTTTGCAAAGGTTGGCTCTGCAGCAGTATGAGCTCCCAACTCGCCTTCTGGCAGTTCAGAAAAGAAAAGAGTGACCTCCTCTCAACCCTTAAAGGGAAAGCCGTACATAATGGATCCCAAAGAGATGAATATGCCTCCTGGAAGACTCCCAAAGAAGTGGATTTAAGGCTTATGTATTGTCAGCATTTCCCGGCTGGTTCTTGGCCGGTTCATCAAAGGCTGAACATAGGAAGCTCCATCCTATGATTTGTTCAAGTCATATTAGAAAGAAAATTTAATTCTGTCCTTGTGCTGCGTGTAGGATGCTCATGTCTAACATAGGGCTCTACATTTTATGTAGTCCATTTGATGTCATCTTCCATGATTAAATAATTCAAGAAAAGTTACAGAATGGCCTGACAAGGCATGTTTCTTCTCTTTCTTTTGTGTCTTTGGTTCCAACTACTGCTTCTCCACTTCCAGCAAATGTGGTAATTGGCAAAATATTTCCATATAAGAATGTACACAAGCTGTTTGGCTAAAAATAAATAAATAATTTAAAATAAGCTATCTCTGATTATTCTATCTGCCTTTGTTTCTGGAGCCAAAATTGAGAATATGTTTAGAACTCTAATCCTAGAAGAAGTATGAAATGCCACTAATACCATTAGACTGAAAGTTTCACTCCCAAATGTCTTATTTAAAGATCTAAACCATCCCCTGTATCAAGTAGAATTCTCATAAGAGTTTTTGTTAGCGAGATGTTTTTAGTATCAATGAAGTCATGTGTCAAGTGGATGCATGCTCAAGTCTTCAAGTTCAGATCCCTGTTTGTTCAGTGTTTTTCCACTGTTGTAGTTTTAGCTGTTTTGAACAGGAAATCCCAATGCATTGGATTTGAGTGGCAAGATTGGGTTGAGGGGAAACCCATAGGAGTGGCTACTGTGAGAAGCTGCTAGAAGCTTCCTCCATGGCTGACAGAGCCAGTGCTGGCTGGCCCCAAGGTGGACTGACCACTGGGTGAGCCTAAGGCCAAGCCCATCGGTGAGGCTGGTAGCACCTCTGGGATAACATAGTTAAGGAGGAGGAAAAGTTACAGCCCAAAAGCAATTGTGGACAGGTAGGAGAGGAGAGAGAATATGGGACAGAAATAGCTCTGTAGTCACCAAGGTCAGTGAAGAAGGAGAGGGAGCCGTTGTTATAGGTGCCAGAACAGCAAATCCCCCATAGCCCGTGCTGTAGACCATGGTGAAGCAGGATGTCCCCCTGCAGCCCATGGACGTCCACAGTGGAGCAGATATGCACCTGCAGCCCCTGGAGGACCTCATTCTGGAGCAGGTGGATGCTGCAGGAGTTTGTGACCCCATGGGAAGCCTGTGCTGACCAAACTCCCGGTAGGACCTGTGGGCCCCCTCGAAGAAAAGCCCATGCTTGAGCAGGTTTGCTGGCAGAACCTGTGATCCCAGAGGGAACCCATGCTGGAGCAGTCTGTTTCTGAAGGACTTCAGCCTGTAGAAAGGACTCACACTGGAGCAATTTGTGAAGAACTGCAGCCTGTGGGAAGGACTCCTGTTGGAGAAGTTCATGGAGGATTGTCCATGGGACAATGGGGGAGGGACCCCACATTGGAGGAATGGAAGAGTGTAAGGAGTCTTCACTCTGAGGAGGATGGAGCAGCAGAGACAAGATGTGATGTACTAGCTGCATCCCAGCCCATTCCCCATCCCCCTGTGCAGCTGGGGGAAGGAGGGAGGGAATTTGGGAGAAACATTAAGCCCAGGAAGAAGGGAGAGTTTGAGGTAAGGTGTTTTTAATGTTTGGGTTTATTTCTCATTATCCTACTCTGATTTGATTGGTAATACATTTCATTAATTTCCCCAAGTCAAGTCTGTTTTGCTTATGACATTAACTGGTGAATGATCTCTCCCTGTCCTGATCTCAACCCACAAGCCTTTCATTATATTCTCTCTCCTCTGTCCAGCTGAGAAGGAAGAGTGATCAAGCACCTTTGGTGGGCACCTGATGTCCAACAGGGGTCAACCCACTACACCGACTGGTCTGTAGGCTGTGGAAAAGTCCAGAGAAGCAGAATCACAGAATTTAGTGGGGTAGCATTAATTAACAGTATGTTGTTAAGCAACACAATGAATCGATAAAATAGACATCAAAGGCTGTTTCTGCATTCTTTCTAGCATCGTTTGATAAGTGCTGGAGGCAGAATAACAAAATTTCTTTCAGCAAGATGGGAAGAGAAACACATGGTTGAGACAAGGCAGCTGATGAAATCCTGCCGGAGGGGGAGGTCTGAGACACGTGCGTGTCCAGGCAGCTGGAGGGAAATGCATTTACCCAGCCAATGAGAAAGACTATCCAAAGGTCAGGGGGTAGCTAAGCAACAGAAAGGAAAAAAACCTTCATCACTTCCAGCTGGAAATAAAGCAAAAAAAATAGATTTCTGGGATTTAATCACAGTACCGTCCAGTGGGTAGGCAGCAAAGCTATGGGAGCAAGCTGTGTCTAACTTTACTCTATTTGCAGAAGCCAAATGAACTATTTTTTGCCTCAGTTTCCCCATTTTAAAAAATGCCACAATGTGTATAATTGTAACACCTTAACACAATAGCAGGGCCGGGAGGTCTCTATTTCTACACCTCTTTAAGACCCTAAGGTAAAAGACGCTGTAGAAGTTCAGACTAACAGTTATTTTCTGTTTATTTCCAGTAGGTAGACACACAGTAGGAACCATTTTGACATGTGTTAATGTAGGTGGAAATGACTCATTTAGAAATGACTGGAAGCTAACTGCTGTAGACTGGCTGCTGCTACAGTCCTAAATAAATTCCATAAAACAGATCTTGAAAATGAAGTAAATGTTGCTGCTTTGTTACTAATTAACTTAATATTTAACATGTGTATGTCTTAATTGATACACATGTGAACATACATACGCTCCCTATATTATATACATTCTTTAAATCACTTGTAAAAAATCCAGTGCCAAAGGCGGATCCGGTGTTTGTTTCCCCACTGTATTTACCAACACCATAGGATGACCTAGAAAAAACCATACAGAAATTTCCTGAACATTTCTTATCTGCCTTTTAAGAGTCTTGTTATATCCAGAATGGGTTTTAGCATCAGATGTATTGTAATGGTCTGAACAAAAATGTGACAAAACAAAGGCTCAGACTAAGACCAGAAAAGCTAAGGAATTAAGATTAGAATTTTATTCCAATTTCATCAGAGATTCTCTGACTTCTCAAGGAAGAGAGGAGAGATGTTTAGTCGGGTCACAGCTGGGATAAGCTCCTGTGAATTGCTGTACCAAACAAAAAGTTCATGCCACTCCTCAGGGCATTTCCACTTCCTTACTTCCTGCATGGTGCTCGTGCACACATTGTATAAGGTAGTTATCAAGTACTTATGGGCTGAATTTGTACATTTAGATGTGCATCTGTCTCCTTAGGGCAGGGGTGTATCTTTGCCTTTAGGGTAGAGGATGCAAAGTGTCTCCATGGACAGACAAAGAAGGATACATAATAAGCTGTAGTCACCATTTCTTTCCACTATGATAGGAAAGCGTGTCACCATTTCAAAAAAGTGGATGTAATCAACTGGCAGTGTTTCCTTCTGGCCTTGACAGCTCTCAACCAGCACAGCACCATATGAGAGCTACAGCAAACAGCATTACATGGTAAACAAGGAGGCTCTTTCACGGGCTAGCTCAGCTGGGCTCCATCCAGATTCCCAGACCTGGAGTGTCCTGGAGACACCCGAGCATGGTTGCAGGATGAGACCTGCCCACGTGGCCCTCCTGGGGTGGGGACAGAGGTGCCCGGCAGGGCTGGGGCTCCGCCAGCCCCTTTGGCTGTGCGGGGCAGTAGCAGCCCCGGGAGCCGAGAGGAGTGAGCTGTGCACCCGCCCACCTTGGGGAGCAAACAGAGCAGGGCACGCC
Source organism: Ploceus nigricollis (assembly GCA_013399945.1). Lineage (NCBI taxonomy): Eukaryota > Metazoa > Chordata > Aves > Passeriformes > Ploceidae > Ploceus > Ploceus nigricollis. The sequence continues at coordinate 607,839 of VXBC01003113.1, read as the reverse complement.
AGATCTCTGCTCACCTCCCAGGCACACGTCTTCTCTTGCCCGCTCCCACTCGCCAAACTGCAGGCAGATACTAAAGCAACTGCTAAGACAGCTAGTCAGAGATGCACTGATTTATGTCACGCCTTACACTGGCAGAAGCAAACTTAGAGGTGGAGGCAAGGACGTTCAGTGGCAGCATTTCAATAGCAGATTTAAAAATCAGGGCTTAATGTTTCTGTAAGTTAAAACAACCTAATTAGTCAACAGGCTGTTGAGTTTTCCCGCTAGGAAAGGACTGTAAATGCAAAGCCCTGCTCCAAGGCCTGTTCGACTTAGGCATCTGGTAACATAAATCTCCCCTTACAAAGTGTCAGTGGGTTAAAATACTGAGGAGTGCCTGCAGATAAAGCTGCTAAACTCCACTCCAAGCTACCTCTTGCTACAGATCTCAGAGGAGTTCACTGAACAGACCTTCTCCCACTGTCTTTGCCAGAAAGGAAAATTAATTCTCTTAACTGGAAGACTACAGTTATATTTTCTGTTCCACACTCACCCACCTTCATAGTCCTTCATGCCCCCCATTAGAGAGTCACTTGCCTTGCAAAGGATCTCAGAGAACAGAGCTGGGTTTATGTTTGTATTTTGAATTTACCATTAATATTTTTGTAGTTTCAAGTCCCATAGTGTCTAGAAGTCACTTATTCAGCAGGCTTAAAAACACAGGGCATAAAGTAGCATTTCAGAGGCACCCAATTTTCAGCCTATGTCAACAGAAAGCATTAATTTCTTTAACTTTTTCTTACAGAAAATGTTGCTGTAAGTTTTCGACTCCCAAGCATTTTGAAAGGAAAGGAAAGGATGCACACAACATAGGTCTGAGATCCACCCTCAAGGCCATGTAATCACCCTAGAGGATGTAATCACAAAAACCAGAGCCAGCCTTGGAGCGTGAATGCTCCCTGAACTGAAGAACCTCCCCACAGAAAGCCTGGCTGTCTGTTCCACATAACTACATTTCCAAGTATTTTCTGTAGCCAAGAGGTCACTCCCATTTTGGCATGTGGAGTAACTGACCGACCTGGAGCTGTGTGAGTGGGGGGCAGCTGGGCATATGAGTATGTAACTTGCTAAAATAAGACATAAGCCCTTGAAAACAGCTTAATATAATCTTGCAGGGGGTTGGTCAAGCCTTCTAATGAGAAACTCTTCCCTTGTGTCTGGCTAGGAGTGTGCTATTACTAATAATGAAAAAAAAGGATCCTCTTCCTTCATTGATTTGTACTTGTGCTTAGCATCCAAACAGATGAGATTTCAGACAGCAGCACTATTTCCCCAGCCTACATTTGCTGCTTCTTCCTCAGAAAAGTACATGAGGATGATCAGGGAGGAGAAAGTGCTTTTCTCTCCAATGGTGTGTGAGGGATAAAGAGAGAAACAATTTAGAAACAAAACTATCCCCAGCTGGAAAGCAAAGGTTAGTCCTGAGAAAAGACGAAGTGAAGAGAAATTGCTAAACTTCTGCTGAAAATAATGAAAAACACCTGCAATGTAGCTCCCGAAGGAGGGTAATTAAGTGAGAAAGATTGGTGCTTATTGGAACTTACAGACTCAGCAAAATTAAAATATTATCTCTCACATGACTTATTTGCTTGCTATTTTAGGAAAACATATTTTTCCTTTGTTATACTGATTAGATGACAAGACTGATTGACTTCCTATGTTACTTTGAGTGACTCATAGACATATATCTATACACTCCTAAATAGGTATTCCCTAAATTAGTTAGGGTTCTGCATATCATTATCTAAAAACCTCATTCTTGTGTTCATCTGTTTGTTCCACCTACCACAGGAGTAGAGTTGTGAGCTCATAAATGGCTTCTTTTCTTGTACAAATACAAATATGCAATCACTATAACACTTTTCTTTTACTTTAGGCCTCTTACTTTAGGTTTCTCCCATCTAAACTGGTGGTATTTACCTATCTCACAGGCTGTTCAAATAATTTTGAGCATATGCAGGGTTCTTTGCAAATATAGAAAATGACAGTTTCAACCCTGGGGAGTGTAATATAGAAAGAATTAAAACATGTAACAGAGAAGAGAAAAAAGACAATGCGCAAGTACATAGAGCAATCATACTGCTAATGCATAACTTACTGGCTTGTTCTGTTTATTTAGCATTTATTTGGCAATACTTTTTTTCCAGTTCACTGTACTACTTTATTAGCTGATGCTTCCCTTGCCTCTGTAATCCATGCCAATGTACCTAAAACATAAGATACATGATGAGTGAGTTGAGGGACTGGCTGGTGTCATGGTTACAGATGGATGAACATCAAGCTGCACAAATAGATACTGTCCCAATCTGAGTCACAGATATCATATGTGACATTAGCTTAAGTCACTCAGACTTTTCAGAGATGGTCAGTAGTTCATTATTTTCCAGGTGCCCAAATTGAGGCTTTGAGATTACAAGAAGTACTGAAGAACTAAAGACAAAGCAAGCTGGAGCTAGAGCATGCAAAGTGCTGTGTGTCACCAAGTGCTGTGGAATATGCAGTTCCACTCTAATGCTGGATACTTGAGTGCCTTTAGCTTCTGCTCTCCATTCTTGAGCTTAACATTCATGAAACACAGGTAGTGCCCTGCCATCTCCAAGGGAAAGAAGAAAAACAGATGAGCTAGTATTTGTGAGGCACACAGTTACTATAGCAATGAGCAGCACAAAAAAACTCATGAGGAAAGTAATTGCCTTCCATGCAGATAGTATGCAGTCAGTAAGGCATGGAGACACACTCTGAACAATGAAGGAAAAAAACACTGAGCAGCTGGTCCTCAAATGAGAATCATCCATCTTGTGCACTGGGCGCAGCAAGGCCCTGTGGAGTCCTGTGTGACCACAGAGTTAACAGTGGCCCTTTAACACACACACAGGCATTCTTAACCCTGCTGTTTCCAGCCATTGAAGACCTGACTTTGAAATCTTGCTGGTGAGGCCAGAGAGAGTGCAATACATAGTTATTCAGATTATAAAAGTAGAAATTCCCTCTTGTAGCATCAGGCTGTTACACATCTGTGACACTTAGGTCCCCCTACACAGACCTCTGTTACTTAGACTAAGAAAATAACTGACTGTGATGGTAATCCCTCATCCTTGGGATGTGGAGCAATGGGAAGGTGATTGCTTACAGAAAGAGATTCTCTACCCATTTTCTCCCTCTGTCCCTTTTTCCAAATTGTCTGTACACTTCGTCCTCACCCCCTCCTTGCCCAAATTTCTCTCTGAATTTAAGTATGTTCCTGTTGTCAGTTTCACCCATGTTTTGGCTGATGCCCAGTTTTCCATCTAGGGATGCCTGTACAATTTTGTTGGTCATCCCAGGCAGTTTCTTAGCTGTCTCTCCTAAGTCATGGGAACACTGCCTCTTGACCTCTTGCAAGCTCTGTCTTCCTTGCTCCTAATATTTACTCTTTGCCAAGTCAGCTTCAGATTCCTTTTCCCTATCTCCTCTGATTCAGTTTTCATGGCCATCCATTTGTTTCTATTTTCAGAAGACGAAGATTCTCCTAAGAAGTCAATTGTAGCAATCCTGGCTAACAAAAATACTTGGTACTGTGAGATAAATTAAAAGTCACAGGTAATGGTAGCACTGCGGACTTTGACAAACATATTTTTACATGCTAAAAATGCACAAATAAATACTGAGATCAACTTCTGTTACAGAGTATTGTTGTAAGTGCTCAATTATGGCAGTTTTCTGTGATTTTTTGGTAGGATGCTTTGCATGTTCTGAGTGTGATGAAAATTGTTGCAGGCACTCAGGTAATTAGCTCTACATGGCTTTTCTTAAAGACAGTTTCAAGGAAAAAAAGAAGAACACTTCACTAGAAACTACAAACTACGTTGCTACATTTGGGTTTATGGTGTTTCCTAACACTCCCTGACTTGATGTGAAAGGGGGAAAGTGTCCTTGTGACCCAATCTTTCCTTCCATGTTCAGGATAATACTGTAAGAGGGTGAGGGTGCCAGAAAAGGCCGCTGTCTTACTGCCAGTAAGGGATGCTTAGCAAAGGGCAAGCACAGGGTGATTCTTCCCAGAATACTCTCTAGCAAGCTTCAGTTTAAGGACTCCTTCAACTTTGCTGTGCCCACATCCACTAAACCACCCTTGACAGACCTTTCTGCCACAAATATAGCCAAGAAATTGGGGGTTGTTTGGCTGGTTTTTTTTTTTTTTCATATATAATCATTCTTTTTGTTTAATCTGGACCTTTTTTTAGCATCCAGGGCATTCAGAACTCACAGCCATAGACTAATGTGCTATGGTAGAAAGCACTGCTCTCTGTACTTTTGGAACATGTGGACTTTCTGGGCTTGATGCATCAATGTGCATGTTAAATGAGTACAAAACTGTAAACACTCAAGAACATAAGGGGAAGAGGGATGCAGAGACTGACCTGAAGAGCAATGAGAATGCAAACTGACCTGAAGAACAATAAGAATGCCCACTGTAATGACTGAGCAGTTCATTACAGAAATATAACAGAGAAAGAAGCATGCTTTTGAGTATAGAAACAATTTTCTGTGAATGCTTCCAGCTTTATTTGCATCCAGCACATTTAATCTGATGCCCTAGTCGGGGTGTTAGAGGAGCAGCCTCCAGAGTTTCATGTAACCATTCCAGCTGCCAAATTAATTTTTGCAGTTTACAGCTAACAATCCGTCATAGAGTATGCAGTGTTTAACTTCTTTTGTTTAGATCATTTGGATAATTAAAGAACCACAAATTCCATGGTGTCAGCAGGTCTCAAACAGACCTCCTGCTGGCTCTGCAATCTCTTTCAGAGATCAAAAATTAAAATAATGAATAATAGTAAAAGAAGGAGTCCAAGTAACTCATATTTTATGTTTCATGCTTTCCTAGTGACAAGGTCATATAGTCAGCAGTGTGATCAATGCAAATACAATATGCCTTTGGAAAAATGCCAAAGTCTGCCTGGGGAAAGGGCAATCAAGGGAACTCTTTCGTAATAATACGCTTCATGGGTAGATAGCAGAGATCTCAAAGCTCTTAATCAAAAGGAACAAAAGACCAGTGCCTCAAGTTGCCAAGTTAAAAAACAAGTCTATGGCAAGTCCCCCGTGGGCATGATGTCCTATCCTTTGAATGCACATCTCTCTCTCATGCATACTACATTTGTGTCAGCATCATTTTCTGTGGCTCAGAAAGCCTATCCTCAGCAAATATCTGGAGCTAACAACTGTTCTGCATTTAGTTGACATGCACATGGCCATGCTATGCCTGGCCAATCACTGCTATCTCTCCTAAGACGCAGGCAAAAAAAAAAAAATCCACAGATGTTAAATTGTTTCAGCTTGCCTAACCGTTTAAAGTAATTAATTCTGCAGACTATTTCTGACTATGTCTACAAAAACAACATCATTTCTTTCTATTGCTTGTTATTTGCTTATTGTATATATTGTATCTTTCCAAATCATTGCCAGGACACAAATTCTGTGGCACACAACACTCTGAGCAAGCAAACTTCCTGATTTACTTAGTTTCCTCTGTGGCTTTTCATGATTATGAGTAAGAGGCTTCTTTTTGATTATCCATGCGAAGAAGATTTTGGAAGTAGGTAAGATTCACTTATTCAAAATGTACATAGAGTAAACACACTTGATGACAAAAATAAAAAGCTAGAGAAAAGTCCATCAGAGCTCTGAAAAGCTTCTGGAAGCAAACTAGGAGATTGGGGGTTTTATAATTCTTGGATCAGTATTAATAGGAATACACCAGCTCAGTACTTGGCTCTTTTTTTCTGTCCTTATGGCACACAGGACCCACAGAGAATAGGAAGAAGCCAGAGCACTGCCCCCAGGCTCCAGCAGGACAGAGTTCAAGTTTAATATGCTCTCGTGACCTTAAAATAGGGATTCAATATAAAAGCGTGGTAGAGTTTGTGAGCAAATGTAACTGCCCATGTAGGCAATATTTGTAATCACATCTGCACAGTCCTGGCTCTGTTGCTGTCCACAGGCCACTAGAGTGCAATTACACATTTGCATGCTACAGCAGTCGATATGCTTGCTCCCTAAGGACAGGCTCCAAAGTCCAACATTTTCACAGCTTTGTTGACCCCAGGGCCAACCAGCTGCGTGCCTGTGCAACCCAGGCTCCCAGGGGCTCCAGGGTGAGCTGATCCCAGCTCCCAGCCTCAGCCACAGCTGTTACCACTGCCCTCACTAAGGGAGCTGGCAGCAAGCAGCTGGGGCAGCATCTCTCCCAGATCTCCAACCATTCAGGGCCTTTGGGAAGGACTTGGCTTCTCCTGTTTGCTCAGTCCCCTGCAAAATCAGGCATTAAGATGCCTGGACCACTTTCTCATCACAATTGCTAGCTGTGGGAATGTTACTCACCAGTTGTTCATCTCCTCTCAGGACTTCAGTGCTGGAGGTTGTCACAAAAAAAAGGATTATGTGCTGTTTACAGTGCCTCACTAGTGCTCCCAGGAGACACTATGCTCTGCTCTTTGTAGTTACTTAAGTGATGAAACAGTTATGGGCATCTACAAATAACCACTAATGCTGTTACAGACTTTGGAAATGAAGCTGGGGGATGAGTGGTGTTTGCACTGTCATTTTAAGGTGAATTCTGAAGTCACGTGGATTTAGTTGGATTGAACTTGAAATCTGCATTCTTTGCCCTCAGAGTCATGACTACATAATGTGAATTCAGAAAACTCATACACAAAAATTAAATGCAGATTATTCCACTCCCTTTTTAAAGTCTCTCCTTTCTTTTATTTTTCCTTTTTTTTTTTTGTTTATATTTGCATCTGCTGAAACTTATGTTCACTGGACTATTCCCCTAAATGTCAGAAGGCTAAACTGTCCACCTAGTAAGCTGGAAATGGATGCAAAGACCATAACTAGTGGCAGAAAGGTAAATCACCATGACACTAGTAGTTTGTGGTCAGAATGCAGTACTGAACTTGAATAGTAAAAGAGAGGATGCAAAAAGGCTCTTCCTTTGATAAGTCCTAGGATCTTGGAACTAATGAAAAAGTGGTTTTAAACACGAAAAACTGAGATTTGAGTTCAATTTCTGTTTGATTCTCCTCACTGTTTTTTCTGGAAAGCTAATTTCCAGTCTTTAGCTCCAACATTACTGGTTGCTTTTTCTTGCATTATATGCTCTTTCATATGATTTCTTTTTCATATGGCTGTCTTCCTTCAGCTGCCTGCAAGCTGCAAAGCTGCTGAACCTGGTTCTCCTATCCCCATGCACAGTATTGGCTCATATGCATCTCATAAAGTGATACTGGGAGCTTGCAGTGTTCACTTTGGGCAGTTACAGAAAGAGGACAGGATGAGATGGACTGGATAGGTCTAAAGTGTATTTACACATGTTTATAAATATCTAAGGGAATCCCTTTGACCAGCCAACCATCAAGGGGCAGAAAAGCACCAAGAGACAGCTCTGTGTATGGAAATATGGTACAGTCTTTGAACACAAAGGTTAAACAGACAGTGCTGATCTTTCCCGACCAACAGAAGAACAAAGAGCTCAACAAAAATATCTTTGCTCTAGCAGCATTCATTTATTAGAAACAGGGATGTATCAGGAAAGGGAACTAGGAGAAGCTTTGAGACACATGTAACTCTGCAGAATTAAGACAACAACCTCCTCCCCGACCCCGTTTTCCTTGCATAGCACAAAAGTCACCTTCCAAGGCCAGAGAGGTTTCATGATGTCATTGCACATTCTCACTGTAAATGACTAATGTATGCAATATCATGTCCGCCAGTCTCTAGTAGATTGCCATGCAGTGGTCCCAATCCAGTAGGAACTCACTTCATCCATCCATCCATCCATCCATCCTTTGTGTAGTGAAAGGCCATTTGAAAACTTGTAAATTCCATACCTGCAGTAGCAAGACATGCACTATACACACCTTACACAGGAATGTAAAGCCTAGACTGTAATACCAAGTCCATATATATTTGTTGCTTTACCCCAGCAGGCAACTAAACCACACAGAGCCAATTGATCACTCCCCCATGATGGGATGGGGGAGAGAAACAGAAGGGTGAAAATGAGAAAACGGATGGGTTGAAATAAAGGCAGTTTAATCGGGAATGCAAAAGCTGTGGGTGTAAGCAAAGCAAAAGAAGGAATTGTTTCACCACTTCCCATGGGCAGGCAGGTGCTCAGCCATCCCCAGGAAAGCACTCCATCATGTGTAATGGTTTCTTGGGAAGACACATACCTCACTCCGAATGTACCCCCTGCCTCCTTCTTCCTACAGCTTTCCATGCTGTGCATAGTGCCATATCCTGTAGGATATGCCTGTGGTCAGTTGGGGTCAGCTCTCCCAGCTGTGTGCCTTCCCAGCTTCTTGTGTTTCTGAAGCTACTGGCCGGCAGGGTGGTACAAGAAGCAGCAAAGGCCTTGGCTTTGTGTGAGTACTGCTCAGCAGTGACCAAACATCCCTGTATTACCAGCATTGTTTCCAGGACAAATTCAAAACATGGACCCATACTAGCTACTGTGAAGAAAATTAACTCTACCCCAGCCTAAAGTAGCATAACATGTTACATAACAGGTTGCAAAGCGAGGCGTGTGTGATTAGTTCCATAGCAAGGTCTTATAAGTCATGTGGAGGAGGGAGGAGCATTCCCTCGCGTTGAGCCAGCCCTGCTGACCACCACTGAGAGAGAGAGACAGGCGAGCAGGGAAACCACAGCACCCTTGCAGCCAAACATCCTCCTCCACATGACCTCCACGGCACCAAGAGCATCTCATGCTGAAGGTACAGGAAGTTGAGTAAGCAATGTGGTTGAAATTCAATGCTGAATTGGCACTGTGAGCACTCCCACCTGGGTGCTTCTTGTAGCAGTTCACTGTGTTTCCGTCCTTGCAAGCCTTCCCTCCGTGTGCCTGTGTGGAACGGATCAGCTTCTCCTCTGGGTTTCACAGGAAGCTGGGTGTGGAAAACTCTTTGCTGGGCATACTGAACCTCAAGTTACTGCTGCTAGGCCAAAGCATTCTTTTTTCTTTTTCCTGGAAAAATCCATTGGAGAAGGCCAGGAAAACTGTGTGGTTTCTGCAATAGTTTTCTGTCTCATAATTTTGAACCACTCTACCTCTCTCCTGAGGCTCACAAGCCAAGTTTTCAGTGGAGTGGGATTGCCACAAGTTCTGCTTCCAGCCACTGCCTTTTTGAGAATCATTTCTGGAGGAAAAATAAGGTGGTATTAATTTGAAGCAGATTCACAGCTGGTGTCCACAAACAGGAGCCTATAGTTAGGTCCCCAGTTACCACAGCTCTTTCTTTCACTGGATGCCTTATGCTGCCCAGTGGGGGTAGAAAAAGGAAGGAGAGCTGCAGGAAGGTGGCTGAAGTCCAGGTCTCAGAGACTTAAAAATTCCTCATTTCAAATTGTGCCCAGCAATTTTGCATCAATTCAGAGTTTAGACCCTTCCTGTTGAGCGTTATTTTCCACAATGCTGAAAAAAATGGGTGGCTACAGAAGTGTCAGGCAGGTTTTCAATTTTGTGGGATGTTTTTTTCCCTTTACCTCATTTGAAAAACAGCAGTCACCAGAATAAATGGCTAATTCAGTCTTTAGAAATATCTATACATCCCTTGATAGATTTTTCAGGGAATTTTGTTCTGTTTGGATAGGCAAACAGCTGCAGTTTTTACTATTAGTCCTGACATATATATAGCAATACAGACACCCACCATGTACCATGAAATCCTTCTGTGTCATCACAAAGAGCACTGAGATCGAGGCCAAAAGGTACCATTTTGCTGCTATGTAATGTCCTGATGCATCCACAGCAGCTGAGTGCAGCTTAGGTCTCCACATCTCAGGAAGGATGTAGCAGAGTTAGAGAGCAGCAACTAGAACAGCTGAGAGGATAGAGAAGCTGACTTAAAGAGACTAAAAAGGCTTGTATTCTTCTTTGGAGAGAAAATCAAGGCTGAATGTGATCAAGGCCTATAAAACTGTGTAGACAGATTCTCTTAGTGACCTCAGTGTCTCACTACCCTTACAGTAAAGAATTTCTTCCTAATATCTAATCTAAATCTATACTCTTTCAGTTTAAAGCCATTTCCCCTGGTCCTATAGCAGGCCCTTGTAAAAAGTCCATTTCCAAGTCTCTTGTAGCCCAGTTTAGGTACTGGAAGGTGCTATAAGGTCTTCCCAGAGCCTTCTCTTCTCCAGGACGAACAATCCCAGCTCTCAGCCTGTCTTCACAGAAAAGGTGCTCCAGCTCCATGGCCCTCCTCTGGATCTGCTCCAGCAGGTCCATGTCCTTCTCATGTTGGGGGCCTTGGAGCTGGATCAATTACTCTAAGTGGGGTGCCATGAGAGTGAAGTAGAGGGGTAGAATCACCTCCCTTGACCTGCTGACACTTCTTTTGATACAGCCTGGGATAATGGTTGTCTTTAATTTGGCTGGCACATTACCAGCTCATGTTGAGCTTGTTAACCAACATCCTCAAATCCTTCTCCTCAGGGCTGCTCTCAGTCCATTCTCTTCCCAGTCTGTATTTGTCCATGTTTTAATGCCAGTACCCTCAAGGCTTTTAAGCTTCCACCTCATAAAAATTTGCTTTGAATTCTTTTCCTATAAAAAACTACAAGAATAGATTTTAGGAGATGCTTCAACTAGTCTCTGTTCTTAATGAATATTAAATTAATTAAAAATTAAGGCTCTTATAGTCAGGGAAAGAAGTAAGTGATATAGGTTACTGAGTAAAAAGAGAGCCTTCAACAGTCAGACCTCAGCTGAAATCCTGCAATTACACAAGGTAGGCTCTTTTGAAAGGTGTCAGAGGAACACACATAATTCTCAACACAAAAACATGCTTCCAGCAAACAAATTAGAGCCCCTTGCTGCTGTTGCTGCACAGAAAGGGAAGTAAGTGTAACTCCTTTGGGGGTATTGGTGAGAAAAGATAAAAAAGAACACCAAAGCAGATGCCCTTGGAGAGACTTTTAAACCAAACCCACGATCTCTATAAAGGTGTAAAATGAAAACCAGAAAAAAGTGAGTCAGCAGGCCCCTGGCCTCATCACTCTGCTCTTAAAAGTAGTAGCCAACTATATGCACTGTATAGCTGCAGTGTATCTGCACTGATTGACACATCTCTATTCTGTGTATTTATTAGAGTTTACTGCATTCTTTCTAATCGCATTCTCAGCAAAAATCTGGGTTCTAAGTTGCTCTTATTCACTTGAGACACCCCCCTGACTTGGAAGGGTACAAGCTGACCTTACTAACTTCATGCTGTAGGGCAGGAGCTTGTCATTGTTAGTTGTCTACAAAATATCATTCTTTGTTGATGTCATGGTATTTTATCAGTTGCACAAGTAATTAGCTCCCTGTAGACGTGGTATTGCCAACCCCAGCAATCTTTAATGGCTTAATTAACAGTCTTAGGACAAGATGCATGGTGTTCTTTGCTGTCTGAGCCATTATGTTTTGCCTTCACTCATGTCCACATTCAAGCAAACTTGGAAACAAGCAATTGAAAAAAAAAAAAAAAAGGCCAGACATTAAATGTATTGTTTTCAAGTCATATTCTGTGGGAGGTTTAATGGAAACAGAGGAAAATGTAAACTTTTGGATCCAAATCTGAAAGAAGGATTGATCAGTACATCCTCTGTTTTACAAAGGCACATTGCTTTCAAAAATACAGATTGCATTCAATTCTTCATTGCCACCTGTCCCTTCCTAGATCATAAACAACTACATGTTTAGTAAAGCTTTATTGTGACATATCTATATGTTTTGTTATAGATACTGCAAAATACTCCCCTAGAACTATTTTTAGCTTGCTATCCTCATGTTCATTACAAGGAGATTAAAACATGACCACCTCCTTCAGAAACAAATTAAAACAAAGAAAAGTGGGGAGAGGTGGGGGGAATCAAACCATGAGTCATACATATCCTTGCCTTTCTGACATCATTGAATCCAATGTTACATACTACTGCCTTAATAAGGGCTAAAAGTAGTTAATCTGTCTTTGCATTAGGTAGCATAATATTGAATTGCTGGCCAGTGTATTCCCAGCCCAGCAGAAAAAATGAACAGACCCCTCACCCTCTTCATAAGCTCAGATGTCTGCTATCTATTCCAGATAATTCATCTTTTTCTTCTGTAAAGTACACATCACCTGTACCCCACTCAGGATCAGTAAACACTTACTCATTGTAAGGAAGAAGATGGCCTTTGGCAGATTAATTGCTCTGACTCTCCTCCTCCTTAAGTAAAACACAATTTTCCATTTTTTTCTGGATATGTTTTTTCAGTACTTCACCCAAATCCTTGGCAGAGAGACAAATGCCCTAGACACTCCTTAAAACCCAAGACCAAGCTCCTCAGTTTATTTAGTATTTTTGTAGGCTTGGGTTAAATAAATACAGTACTTTACAGACCTATGGTTTCAAGGAATTCACTCTGTGTTTTTGTTTTTAATGATTTTCCTTAATTTCCTCCTTTTTTGTTTTGTCAGGCAAGTTACGTAACACAAACCTTTCATGAAGATATTTCTGTTCTTGCCTTCCGCATTTTTGCAATACCCTCCCAGCAGCTGCAGTTTGAGTTACTTATGGTCGCACTGCTGACCTTGAGTGAGTCTGGCACCCAAGACAGCAGAAATGCTGTACGATCCACACCTGCCCTGAGGTCATTTCCGTGCAATACGAGGCCTAGCACAAATCACAGACATATAGTAAGCTTTTGATAGTATTGTGGGAGAACATGCTTATCCTTTCTGGATGCTTGGCAGAGAATTTCTGGGAAAGCTGTGGAGGACCACAGGCGGTCTAAGGCATTAGCCTCCAGCTACCCTATGAAGCAGTGTATGTAGGACGTCCGCTTGACCATCTCAGCCAAGAGATACAGCTACAGCAGGGTTTTGTGTACAGATGGCAGCTAAAGTAGGGCAACACCTGTGCTCTAGCTCAAGTTAACATTGCAAAGAGAAACACTTTTGAAGTAATAGATAAAAGAAGCTTGAGAAGCCATATGGTCAAATGATGACAAAGGAACTGGGTAGGAGCATTTGGATTATCCATCATCAGCCCCAAGTGGGACGTGGCCTGGTGAGTTACAGGAGAGCATCCACATGGCTTACTTTAGTGTTCTGCAGAATGGTGCTGTCATGTCTGCTTGTCTTGCAAAGTAATTAGGGAAGGCTAATACAGCAATGCAGGATTTGTAAATATTTTTGAAACCTTTGAGTTGCAGGTGCACTCTGACACACATAACATTTGTTTCCTGTTCTCAGTATTGCCAGATCATATGCATGAGTAGCCTCAAGTGATGGTGCTTTCTCTTCAATGACAAATGTCAGTTCCACTTCATCAGTACAGGATGCTGGCTTCACCTCTAACACAAACCCTCTTCCTAGCCCAGTCACCTGAGCATGGCAGGCAGGCTCCAACATGGGAGCAACCCTTTCCTTCTGGTCCCTCACACCAGCACAGCCAGGGAGTTGATAGCCTAACCAGTAGGAATCTAAATGATGGAACCACACCCAAGGACACCACTTTTCCAATAGGACATGAGATCTGAAGAAGCTGAGGTCTTTCCTGGTTTTACAGGCAACCTCGGGGGCTGGGGTAGTGCTTATCCCTACCTTACTCTCTTATGCACTTGTGTAAGACTTGTTTTGCTACTGGTTTGTCTTTGCTACTTGCCCTTTTATTTTCATGATTGTTTGTAACCACTTCCTGCGGAGCAGAACTGTAGTCTCTGAGCTTCAAGTGATTCAGCAGAGCAGTTAATACACATCAGAAATGGTCACTGGTGCAGCAAGCCAGATCCCTTCCTGGCAGAAGGCACCAGCCTGCCATGCACAGTGCAGAAATCCGGCACTGCCAAGGGAGGACATCATGCCCCTGTAGACAGTGGAAGGATGCCTCATACATCTCCATACAAGGCACCTGCTGCAGAGTCCAACAGCAGTATCATTTTTTGCTAGTGATACGAAATATTACTATATAGCAAGCAGAAAAATTGCTTAGGACAATTTCTGTGCCTTAAAAATATACAAGGATATCAGCACATGCTATAGGAAAATATTAAACAAAGAGACTCTTGGATGGGTAGGATAAGATTCAGTTCCCCTGGCTAGTCAGTATATAACCCTGTGCTGCCTGTCAGTATATCTCAGTATTTGTCAGGAATGTCAGTGCAGACATTCCTCTCCTCCTGACAAAGACACAGGTATGGCTACCAAAACAGTTGTGGGAAAAGAGAATTTTTTTTTTTTAATAAAGTACTACTTTGAGGTCTGAGGACCACAGGACAGTTTTCAGAAGATTCTGTACAAAGGGTGGTTGGTTTCTGTGGGGTTTCTGTGATGGATTTCCCCAGGATCACTCCTGGCAGAGAGGGCGCAATCCATGGCACCAGTGGTGCTGCTCCCTGAGTGACTCACTTTAAAATCTTAAGGACAGTGTAACAACTACCAGGCTTAGCTGACAAATGAAGAATCCGAGCATCAGTTGGGGCTTCTACGCCATGGACAATGACAAATTCTGGAAGCAAGCAAGCTTCTTATGAAGTCCTGAATGTTAAAATCCTCTTATAAAAGCAAATAGGCTTCAGAGAAAGCCCAAGGGCATATTTCAGAGCACATTGGATTTTAGCCTGTTTCGGCCTCTACTGCCAACTATCCATCTGTCCTGCTAATGTGCTTCATTATGCAGCTAGGTAATGAGCCTAGAGCTCCTTTACTGGTGGGATTATAATTGCAAGGGGACAGCGAGACAAATTTGTTATGTGGGCCGCAGGGGGAAAGGTCCATAGGAGGGGTTTACTCATTTTTCATTCAAACACAGAGTACATATCATTCCAGTGAAGTTATCCTTCACTTCACTTCAGGGACTATCAGAGGTGATGTTTCACTGACATGAAGTGGTGTCTCTAGATCTGGCCATGCAGCCTCAACAAAGTGTGGGAACAAGTGGACTGATCAGGGCAAGAGGAGGACACTTTTTCTGTTATGTTTTCCCTGCACATTAAAAGGCAAAGATTTCAGATACAAAACTCAGAAATGCTCCAGCTCCATCAGTAATAGCTTGCCTTTTCTTCATGCCTGGAAACTATTCAGCTGGCACAGCTGGCTTCGTATGGTCCCACCACCATGGACAGGATACAGCAGGATCAAGCTTTGGCCAAGCATCTGGTCCTCTGCAGCTCCCCTCACCTTTCACTATTCCTCTTACTACCTGAAGAGATCTCTGAATGTCCCACTTAGCTGGGTCAACCTTCCCTAAGCTGCTTTGTGAATGTCCCGTTTTGCAAAGGAATGATAGCAGAAGACACTATTGACCTTTATCATACTCTACAACAGGTAGAAACTGATCCTTGTAGTGCTTTATGGCTTTAAAAGCTATTGTGCTTTCAGTTAATTCCTTGATTTTAGCTGCCTGAGTCATTGATAACCTGACTGTTTGATTTTAGTAGCTTTTGTCTTCCTTGGAATGGCATTGCCCAGTGATAGGCGGTTTACCATCTAAATGGGCTAAATATAAAAGAGTTGTTATATTTTGCAGTCACAGTGGAGAAAGTGGATTTGTTTTATTTTGATGAGTGGTCTAAATAGTATCATATCAGATTTTGGCATTTCAAATACAGAAAGGGCTTCCTTTGAATTCCGCTTAGCTCCTGTGAAATGGCACCTCTGATTTATGTGGCCAAGGCATCATCTTCTATAGATTTGTAATAAGGTTTGGATTTGACCTACTGTGAAATCACAATGTCAGAGAAAGTTGACTGTTTTCAAGTACGTGTCTCATTTAAGTGCTTACTTTAGTTTAAAAATAAGAGCTAAGCTGATATTTTAGTAATTTTACATTTCTCTTTGATTACAAGCTTCTTGTGATTATAAAAGCCAATGGTAATATAGTCATGGGAGCTCAATTATACAAAGCTTATGTAGCTAAAAATTAAAGCAATAAAAATTTTAAAATAAAAGGATTCTACACATGCTCTATTTCTGGAAGCAACCACAAATAATGGAAGATGAAAACTGTCAGCAACCTCGGGACAGGCATGCAAATAGTGACACTTTCCCAATGAAAGGTTACTCAGAAAAGAACTTGATCCCAGTACTTTTCTCCAGGGCACAGGCAGGTTGAACCCACAGGCAGCTCAGGTCTCCTGACAGTCAGCAGCGCTCCAGTTTCAAGGTAAGAGGTTCTTTCTCTTACACAATGGTACTTCAAATGGAATTGAGTTTCCTCTAAGCTTTATGCTTGATAGAGCAAAAGAATGTCCTAATTGTTGAAAGATTGGCTACTGGCCATAGTAACTATAAAAAAATTAAAGAGTCTGGATTATAAAATAGAAAAAATAAGTTTATACTCAGGCTGATTTTAGTGCCATCAAACAGACAGTGTTAGCTCTGGCTCTGCCTTTAAATACCAGCTTGTACCCAGCACCATCGAAGAAATACCCCTTTGAGAGAGCCCAGTTCTCCAGCAGGACTACTCTGCTGGGGAAAGGTTGGAGAACAATGCTCGGATAGAAATAAAAGCCCAAACTGCCTCATGTACTCATTATAAGCCCTTTGAATTTAGTTATCTCCTCATCCTTTGTACACAGTAAATCTGATGTCTAATGACTATCACTTTTCAGGTGGATGTTGAGTATCAAATGCCTAGGATGTGTTGAATGGTGATACAGGTACCCACATACCTTGCATTTCTACCCAGAAAGTCCCGTCACCCATTCACCCCAGCTTGTGAAGCCTCAGAAACCATAAACAGGTTGTTGACATCCCTGGGAGGTACTTTACATACAGCAGCATCTTGGCTTTGCCAGGCTGGCCTAGTATCATAGAGGGCTTAGGAGTCCCTGCTCAGCAGGGCAGCAGCTCCCACGCACACTCACACAACCCCTTTTACAAGTACTGTGCAAATTGTTTCTCACCTGGATGGGGCTATGTATGGGTTTTAACAAATGTCTCAGAGCTTTTTCTCCCTTGTACATTAAGGGAGAATGACCTTCACCTGGAAGGGTAAAGCCTGGGACTCTAAACTTGAGATTTCCTTTTACATCTTCAGGCTACTCTTCATAGGAAGAGTGAATGACACACACTCCCACCCTCCAGTCATTTCCCCCTCAGCTCTGGTTGTTTTTTGTCCTAAGCTAGAACCAGAATCAGTAAACATGTCGAGGCAGGTTCTACCACCATTTCCTTAATCCATTCAAGCAGAATTTAGTCCTGCTGAGGAACACTGTAGACAAACTTCTTTAGACCTGTGCCAAGGGCACCAATTGCTCTCAGACAAAGCAGGAAGCTCCTCAGTGCCAGCACTGCTGAGGTCTGATCTGCCACAGATTTACATCCTATATATATCCTTTCGTCTTCCCTGCAATTTCCCCTGTGTCCTATGCCTGACCCCTCCCGGTCTTTTCCACACCCTGTGAGGTTAGGCTGGCTGCGAGCCACCTGTGACACAGTCCAGGGCCAAGCTATTCCAGCCTACCTGCCAGCAAGCAAGCTTGTGAGCCATGCCTGCGTGCCTCTCTCCTGCCCACATGCCAGCGCTGGGAGTTATCCTTCACAGCTCTGAGACCTCTGCTCCCTCTCAAATTTGTTCAAAATTAGCATATGAATGTAAAAGCTACGAGTGCTTGCTTGCGTGTGAGGGGCAGGGAGGGTAGGCTGCAGAGACGTAGTTGTGTAAGCATAATTCACTTTGGAACATAGGCTAAAAATAATAAAGCTACATCATCACATTCTTTCACAATGCTTTAGAAGAACTGGAGTAGTGCTTACAGCTGCAACAAATCCCTACTAAAACCAAACGGAAGTAGGTGAGGATGGAAAAGCAACCTCTGTGTGCTGCTTGCTCTGCCAGGCAACAATGGACCAGGATGCTGGAACCCGTTGCCCCATCCCACTCCACACATCCCTGCTTGAACATTGTTGTTCAGTTCAGTCAGTTGTTCAGTCACAGTACAGGTGCTGAGCAAAATCCTCACCTCTCTGCTCTGGGTGAGCACGCAGAGACTTTATTAAAACCTCCTTTCAGTGAAGGGCTCCCCTGCCTCCTAAACAGGGTTTTGAAGACAGTTCATCAGCAGAGATGAAGCCAGGTGTTAATCTGTGCTCCCCCCAAGCAAGCTGACTAATTAACTAAGTCCACAGGCTGGTTCTCTGGGAGCTCTGCTTGCATTTGTATGAAGGAGGATCATTCAGTATAGGAAAGACTATAAGATAAGTAGGAACAGCATGATTAGTCAGACTAAAGCTTTGTTAAAATTTAGGATAACTGAATACAAAATCATATGCTTATTCACCCCCTGACTTTTTAAACACTGCTGACCTAAGATGACTATCCCTGTTATTGCTAACTTTTAGTATTTTGTGATTAAGGAGCCATTGATGATGGAGGTGGCTGACAGCTACATGGAAGGTTCCTGCTGCAAACAGCTGACACACTGGGGATAAGATAGGAAGAAGAGAAAGATACAGATATGAATGAGGCTGCAACAAACTCCTGAGACTGTACTGTGTGTACAGCAGGCAGTGGTCTCAGCACACCAGGAGCTCAATCACTGTGAAGCACTGTGTAGTGAGGTATAGATACAGGCTAAGTAACATGTTCCTCAGCAGAGCCTGCAGAAAAAGAAGGGAGAGGCTTTGGCCATGGGGACCTGGCACAGCCTTACAAGAGAAACCACTTAGCTGGATATAAATCCAGAGGTCAAGGGCTAATGGCTCTGTGGGCAGTTTGGAGGTGCAAGTCCAGCTCTCAGTCAGTGAGTGATGAGCAGGAAAAAAAGGCCACTTGTGTGTCTGTACCCATTTTCTGACCCTTTCCCATGTGTGGAACTGCCCTTGCACTGTAGAAAGGGATGGGAGTGGGGCTGTGGTTGAGCAGCTCCAGCACCAGCTGTGGCACTTGTGCTTTGTTTTCCCTGTTGAACATTTACTGTACCTAATATGGGTACACAATTTTAGGACAGGTTACAGCTAATTCCTTTCCTGAAGCTATGTTTTTCTCTGGAGACTCTCATCTGGTCCCATCCCCTCAGCAGTAAGGGACACTGCTGTAGCAGAAGTATTTATGTCCCTCATTTATATCCATCTCCTGGGGGTGTCTTTATGGCAGGTTGGTTGGTGTAAAGGAATTGAGCACCACGCTTGAGTGTCTATGCTACATGGGACATGAAGGAAAACAGGACAGATGCTTTCTGGTAAAAAAGGAAAGAAAAGGCTGACAATTCACATGGTGCAGTGCTGTGAGGGCTGCAATAAAAAGAGGAATCAACATTTCTTTTTGACAGAACCATGTTCCAATGGCTAAACAGGCTTTAAAGTCAAGAAAAAGCCACATTGATGCTGCAGTAGAAAATAGTGAGTCTATACTTTTATTATCTCATTAACACTCTCTCCCCTCCTCCCCAGGATCATTTGGCTCCAAGACTGGCAGCAGGGTACAATAATGTTCCCAGCAGAAACAGCTGGTATAGAGACAGGATATTGTTTGAAATGGCCCGAGAGGCATCCTCAGCAGGTGGCATTTATCAGCTGTATGCAAACACCGTGCTTCCATGAGGCGCTCTAAGAAAGTGTATATATCAAAAAAATAAAAGGAAAGTGCAACTTAGCAAAGGGAGGATTTGTAGCTGAAACCCCATTTTTGGTATAGATGGAAGGGGAGGGAGTAATAAATAGCCCTGTTAAGCTAGTCTGTTGGCTTTAAACCAAGGTAATGAGGCATGTGGGTGCCTTGACAAGGAGCCAAAAACTGCATTTTGCCACCAATTTGACTTCTACCTTTTTTTGTCTCTCTTAATCTGACAGTAAATTCCTCACAGTCCGCTGAGCATATCAAAATGGGGCTCAGGCTAGGTCTAATGCCTTTTAAAGTACTAAAGGAAAGTAATTTGATTAATTAAATATTTCCAGTTGTGGAGACAACCCTCTGGGCAAATTGCACCATCTCTTCCCCCTTTGCACACACAAAACATAGAATAACAATGGGTACGCTCATTTTTACCCTACACACAGAGTTTCACACTCCCTCCCTCCCTCCTTCTAAGCTGTCCTTCCTGGAGATTTTTTCGCCAGGAAGGAAGATTGCTCTAGTGACTGGGTCAGAGAAGTGTGAGAGTCAGCTCCTAGCTCTACTGCCTACTTGTTTTGCAGCCCCAGATAAATACTTTAACCACTCTTTGAGACAGCTTCTGCATCTGTATGGCCAGGAGACAAGCAGTGTCCTTCCACCCCATCACTCTTCTCACTGGTTAAGTGTTCACAGAGCAGTTTAGACCTCCTTTAGTAGGAGATGTTAGATAGAAAAGGACTAAGTTTGTTCAGGCCAGAGCCCTGCCGGTCTCTTCCCTGGATAGGATAGCTCTGACACCCCTGCCTTAGGGGAACTGCAAACAGGATGACCCCACCACCTGATTGAAGGTGTAGGACCATCCCAGGGAGCCACTGGTGGCCTGCATTGGCAGAGTCCATGTAGAAGAACAGGAGACCACAGGAAAACAGACACAGTGCTTTTGTACAAATTTGCCTGACATTTTAAAGTATCTCCATGAAAGAAAACTTGGGGTTTGCACAGAGAAGCCTCCTGAAAGGAGAGTATCAAATCTTAAACCTTCTTGCAGGAGTACTTTTTTTCTCCACATGCAGTACCATCACAGCCAGACTGAAAATGTAACCACTGAGCCTGGATCTCTTTCATGAGATGAATGCAACCTTTCTACTGGAGAACAAAGCATGTTAGTGATCTTTTAACAACTGTCTCTAACTAACTTGCAGCGCTTGCTCTGCAGTAAGATAAGCTCCTTGTATCTAAAAGGTGCCCTGCAGTGAAAAGATTGAATCAAAACATAAATGTGACTTTGTGCACAGTAGCTGTTCAGAGAATAATCTGTACCAGGTCCCCAGGCAGTTCCTAGTGCCTGTATTTTGTCCAAGGGCATGTCTATGCTACCACTGGTAGCTGCTAATGTATCTTCTGTATGTCAGAAAAAAATTCCCTATCTCTGTGCATTTTGCCTGCCTCCTGCTAGGTACCTCCACAAATATTTACAGATTATGGCTTGTAAGTGAGGAAGGCACAACTAGTCACACGTTAGATATGCTTGTACTGCTCCCAGGCTTGTTAGCTTGCTCTCCTCTGCAAACTCTTCAAAGGCTGGGAGATGCTCTCTCCAGCATCCACCGCAGCAGCAGCACAGCACGGAGATGATGCAAGCCCAGCTTGGGCTCAGGACATTACAAGCACAGCACTGCTCTGGGGACTGCTGCATATGCCAGGTTTGAAGGTAGCACCAAAAGCATTTTGGGGCATCCTGCACTGTCAAAGGATTGTGTTCCTCAGCTGGAAGAAGATGCTCACCTTAGAGTCTGTTCACTCCGGATGAGAGCACAGCCAGCTGCAGCACAAAAACTGCATTTCATTTTTGCTTCCTTAAAACAAAGGAAGAAAGGCTTGGGGTTTTTCCTAACCTACAATGAAAACAAAGGGGAAGTGGGGAAGCCACATTTATTACCTGGGTCGACATTTTACTATCCACTCCAACAGGAAGAGCATTTCCTCACAGGCTCTTTAGGACACCTGCTTTTCACTGCAGCACACCTCCCAGCAGTGCTGCCACTATTGCTTACTGGTGTCTTTTGACAAGGAACAGTATTCCTTCTGACACTAAAAACTCAGAAGAGGCCAGAGTAATCTCTTTGCCTGACCTCCTGCCTCCTGCAGACCACACAAGAGTTTGAGTTCTTTCATATCTGAATTTATTATACATGAAAATTAGTCTGGACTAACCACTGCAAATTTTATCTTTAACTGCCCTCAGAAGTAAAAAGCCTTCAGAAAGACACTGTTCTGCTGTTTCAGCGTAGCAGTAATTATTTGATCACATGGGACATTTCAGATCCTTGCATATGTAGCTGTTATGAGTTGTCCTACCTGTCCCTGTTTCTGAATGAGCTTCCATAAGGAAAATGTGAGTCATTTGGCAAATCATCTAAAGCCAGTTGTGGGTCTCAGATCAGGCCACAGTGGAGAGATGTCAATGCCACAGGTCACTCCCGAATGTTCATCCCACAGCTAAAGGGCTGGGGACCCCTCCTTTAAATGAGACCCTTGTTACAGAGGTTTATGTAACATCTGGGTAGATGCCTCTGGTCCTTGGCCCTGTCACTGTGATGCCTTTCACTAGCAATCAGTTGAAGCTATTTTAGGATTCAATGGGGAAACAAACCTTCCAGTGGTCTCATTGCTTAATTTCTCTCTATTGCCTTAGAGTACAATGGCTAATAGCTAAAGTGGACTTCAGGTGCTGCCTACAGAGCTCTAAAATGGTTTCCTGCATTTTTCTTCTATTTGGAAGCTATTTTAAGTTGTTCTACCTTCCCTGGGCTGCCCAAGAGGAGCTGTGCTGTGCACTTTCATCAGCTGATTCTGGGAAATGTCAGTTATGCTGTTCTTCTGTTAGTAATATGTTTCTTGAACGATTTAAAAATAGCACAGTATGAAACATTTCCATCTTCTCTCTTCTGGATGAGAATTGAGGAGGAGTTAACTCTTTTCTGCTTCACTGGAGCAAGAAGTCATGCAGTGTTCAGGTGCTCTGGGGCTGGACCCAGTTACTGGTGCTGGGAGAGGCAACACGATGAGGGCACCTGGTTAGAGCCTGAGCTAAAGAAGATCCCTGCTGTTATCAGAGCTGCCAGCAGACCTGGCACATGTGGCAGCTGTGTCAGTGCAGGACACAGCAGGACTGGACATCCAGCTGCTGACCTGCCTCTGCTGCTTTTACAGCTTGCTTGGGGAGCTCCTTTCTGCTTACTGCTCCAACACACCCTAGAGACCAAATGTAAGCTGGGAACACCTCCCAGGCATCTACCTCAGCCCTATAGTGCCATTCCATTTTTGCTCTCAGCTGGAGCACCTCACCACTGGCTACTTGGCTTGTGTCTTGTGTTCATTGGCATCTCCTTCCTCAGCTGTTCAGTTTTCCTGTTAACATCCCCTCTATTTTCTTTTACCTTCCAGCATTTTTTCCTTTATTTTTTGGTCCTCCCCACCCCAGCTTGTTTCTTTTTCTTCCTCCATTGCTGATATTTTCTCCAGCGGTATCTTCTCCTACACTCCCCACTGAAGGCAGCTTGGAAGACAGTCACCTATGGTGCTGTCCTAGGGAGCTGCTTGGCAGCAGCCTGTTGTGATAACCCTGTATCCACATGTGTTAGAGGCAGAAAAAGAAGAAAGATCCTTTTATCATCCAAGCAGCAGAAGCATATAATCATCAGACACAGCTTCCCCTACCCATTTGCACTTGCCATGCACTTTTCCTCTGGTCTGTAGGCCCTCTGGGACTACTCTGGTAACCACAATGTTGGGAAATACTGTTTCAACCACAAAATACAGCTTCCTCTTTCAGATGACGATTAACTTTTCCCCCTGTGGACAGCCTAGAAACACTTAAACAACAACTGGCCTTGTGTTGCCCACATCATCTGGAGCTGGAGGGGGAGTAGAGGCTGGCACATGGTAGCAGTGAAGGGGAGAAAGAGTGATGTAGTTAATTGTGAATTACTTGTCTTGGTTGTGGCCAAGGTTTAGTGCTGCAGGAAGGGCTACACAGGAGAGTGCTTGCTTTGGAGCCCATTCCATCAACATGAATACAAATATTCCCATAAGTCTGGGGCTATGGGGCATCTCTTTTCAGAATGGTATCTAGAGGCACATCAGGGCTTTAAATTGCTTCTAGAATTGGTGTGATCTCATTCTAGTTTCTTCCTATGCTCATAAGCAAATAATACTTGTGGGATGTCACCCTTGCTTTCTCTGCCCATAACTGCTTTAAAGTACTAATTAGATGGTTATAAATCACAAGGGATCTGTGGTGTTTTGAATTACTCCAAACTTTGGCATTATAGCTGAGGTCTTGAATGCGTTTGCAAGAAAATCCACTCAACACCGGTTTCTGTTGATTCAGCAGTGATGTCGTATCAAACTTTCCTGAGCACTCTGACAGACTTAAGTTTATTAAAAGAAGTCCGGATAGCAGAGCCAAGTTTAGCTGCAGCCAAGTTATTCAGTAAGACAGCAAGTTGAGTACAAAAGCAGAAGGACACCTCTCACCTCTGTGCTGGTGACTGGTTTGAGAGCCTGCAATTGCTTCATCTGCAAATGCTGCCATGTGCAAGGGTCTGTCCTCAACAGGAATTTTCTGTACCCACAATGACCTAGGATTTCAGCCTTAGGTTACGTTAAGAAGACACCTATGTGCTGTTTGTCTCCATTTGAAAATAACACTGGGCAAGATGCATTTTCCACCAAATAAAGGCCCTACAGACATACGGGGAAGCAGTAGTAAATTTTGCAAGAAAATTTTTTCCAGTGGAAAAATACTAAGTTGCTAATAACTCTCAAACCTTACTTTCCATGGAATTTCAAACATGAAGGAAGATTTCCAAAGGTGCTTGGCAAGCAGCATTGCATCAGTACCACACATGGATTTTCCCCACAAGTTTCCTGGCTCCTCAGGACCCCACCAGAATTTACCTTCCCCAGCCCTTCACTGAAAGAGATGTGATAGCTGGGAATGCAGGGCTTTTACACTCCCTGATAAAGTGTTTCCTGGGAGATATGGACTCAGGAAGCCCTTGACAACTGCTGACTAAAATTGTCACGGTCCTTGTCATCTCTACCGCTCTCTGCAGCTGAATATGTGAACTCAGACCTCTCTACTATAACAGCAGAGATCCCATCACTTCAAAGCAACAGCTACCCCAGGTCTGTGAATTGTGTCTCACCAAAGGGAATGCAAAAAAGTAGCTATGTCTGCCATCATGTTTCCAGTTATTTCTGGTTCCTGGGGAATTCTGGAAAGGGTATCTTCATTTATGCACTGGAAAAAACCCAAGAACAAGGGCTTAATACAAACAGTAATCCCCAAGTTTCAAGAAGCCCTTTGCACATGCATGTACATGTTCCCTGCCATGCTTTATGCTGCCTGCCTAGCCAGGCTGGAGGGGGATCTTCTCAATCCAGCTTAATCACTAGCACTTCTCCAGAGGGGTGGGAGCTATACAGGAAAGGGTAAAAGTAAAATATCTTCACTGACTTTTTAATGCACCTAAGACAAATGTACTAGGAATAACTCAGCTACATCTTTCTATGAGCACAGCATTGTTTTCCCAGTGGCTGTGAGTTGTGCTGCTCTAAGAAGTTGAGGTGTGCTTTAAAGGGCTTCATACTTGTTTGAAATCCCCTGAGAACGCCATGAACTGGTGGCCCTCCTGAGTATCCGGGAGGGAACCAGTGGCTACTACAGGGCCAGGGCAGAGCCCCTGTTCAGAAGACCCTCCTTTTGGAGGCTTGTTGCACAACCAAAGTGCCAAAGCACTAAGATGTTGCCTGCCAGGCTCTCGGGCAGTGAATTAGCAATAGCACGAGTTGCCTCGCACAGGGAAGTCAAGCGAAATTCAGTGTTTATAAAGAGCAAGCAGAATGTCCCTGGGCAGTATAAAATATTGTATTTTTTCCTTTATTGACACTCGCAGGAACAGTTAATGCTTGGTTTTGATAGAGCTGATGACACTGCTGTTGCTCATCATTTATCATCTCTAGATTATTGTGGTTGCAAATCATTTGGCAGATTCCTCTCTCTTTTTCCTGTTCCACAGATGGCAGTGTCCATGAAGCATGACACCCTTGCAGGCATCTGACTGTGAGGCTGGAAGCTTGAGGACCTTTGGGGGTAAAATGCCCCTCAGTATTATCTGACCTCTAATGTTCTTGGACTGATGTGCTGTAATTTGTACAGTTCTCTCCGACAAAAACTCCCTCTGCTGGGATCTTGGCTTGCAGACTGTGCTGCTTCTGAGAGGAGCCTGTGCCTGTGAAGGGCCATCACGCTTTAGAGTGTAAATTTATTGCTGTGCACTAAATGTTCATGTTTCAGCTCCAGTTCAACCTCTTCCAGGGTGGGGGTCTAAGGCACTTAAGCTGTAGCTAGACTAAGGGAGCATGGAGTAAGCCCACCACTGTAATTTTATGTGAAAGGAAACATGCAGAAGCTGCACTTCTCCAGCTGATGTCCTGTTTTTTTTCCAGCTAATAGAGCTGAGCAGCTCCTGCAGCTGCAAATGAGGGTGTTTCCAGTCCCAAGACACACTGAATCAATCAATGTGCTGTTCTCCTCTGCTGGCTTATTAACAGTTAAAAACTAAGAAAACACCATGTCTTGCCCAAACACCTGCCTCATTTGCCTTCCCCTCAGCATAGCAACAACCCCCACCATGGACTAGCCCTCATTTGGCAGCCTGGGGGGAAGCACAGGTCAAATTGTTTTTCAATGATGAGCTGTAACCCTGTGATCTTTAATAGGATTATACTGGGGGAAAAGGACAGAACTCAGCCTTGTGATTGCAGAGCAGCGTATGATTCATGGACATTAGTGTACTGTGAGGGGACATCCTGGACACGGCTGATGCCTTCTCCTCCTTGCATTAAGATCTCTTTGTGCAGAAACGCGGGGTTTGTTCTGCTGTCCCTAACCTCAGTCCCTGAGGCCAGCACTGTCCAGCTGCCTGGGGCTGGGCCAAGTCCAGAGCAAGGATGGAGCAGTCGGTGAATAACAGAAGTGACCAGCCATGCTCTCTGGGTTTGTGCCCTGGGGTTAATTGGCTTTCTAAGTGAATCACAGTACAATTCACTCTTCCCTCCTAACCCTTCAGCTTTTTCTGCCTTACAGCTCTCCCCAGAAGCATACTTTGGTGACAACACGCAAGCTGGCATGTGCTGCAGCACTGGTGACTCTCAGAGGAAATCCTGGGAACAATTTCTCTTTTCTCCTGCACGCAACTTTTTTTTGGTGAAATTTAGAGGACCAGTACTATTTTTGGAGCCCCTTTTTGGCTGAAATTGGCTAACAAGTTTAATCATAAGGGTGACAAAGAGGGTAGTCCACAAGATTCCCATCAAAGTTCCATAAGAAACAGGTCTAAAACATAGCTAAAATTACGTGGAGTGTGCTGTGTTAGGAAGCAGGGCAGGTTTACAAGACAGAGACAGAGCATGTGCAGCAGAACATGCCCCTCTCCCAGGTCCTTCAGGACCGCCTTCACAGCCAAATAGTCTATTCCAGCCCTCAGCTAGAAGCTCTTCCCACTGTTTATGATGGGCCTGTACTGAAGGATAAAGACCCAGGCACCGCTGAATCATGCATTTGCCACCTCCCACCACCACTAATGCACCATACACCACTTAGGAACGAAGGTTTGGAGTTTCTAGAAATAGAGTGAAATAAAATATCATGTCATCTGCCTGAAGATTCAGCAGCCCACATGTTCTCCCACACACGCTGCTATGAAGGTACCATACCAGTGCTTTGGGCAGTCCTCGGGCTGTTGCTTTGGGAGCAGATTAGATTCAGGCTCCAACTCTTGAGCTCAAATGTGCTGCGAGACAGGTACTCACACAGCAACATTTATGAGGGGTAGTGGTCCTCTCTGCATCAGGGCAAACCCTGCAGGAGATCAGGACAGAGGAGTGTCACCAGTAATATCACAAGTACAGCTTATTTTTTCTCTCACAGGAACAGGATGATCTTACTGTAACCAAGCCTGAATTCAAGCCCCCCTTCTCAATATACCCTATCCCATCACTGCAAAATACAAAAGCTGGTAAATAAAATTCGTAATGTATCCTAGCAGGGAGAAGAGTTTCTACAAAAAGTGTCTATTTAGATAATCTCTGCAGTGCTCAGATACCATGGAAATTAGCAAAGAATAATATCATGGTGAGCCTGCTGCACTGCAGCTTTATGTATCATTTACTGTTGCCAAGATTAAAACTCTCTTGGGGTTTCTTCCCCCAGGCTTGCCCCGGTAGGTTGACATATTTTGCGATCATTTTGCACTTTCCACAAATTTCACCATCATATTGTTTCTAATCATCTTTCTTTTCCCTGAACCTACAGCTCTTTGCTGTCCAGTACTCTTCAGGAACAGCTTCCAGGTAATGCCTATTCCCTCATTTCGTTCCTGCATAGGGATTTTTCTGAATACAGATTTCAGACTATTTAACATTGCATATCTCATCATCGCTCCCTGATTCCCTCATGCTCTCCACTGATACCTTGTTGCCAGCTATCCTATATTAGCAGAATCTTGGGCAGTGTTAAAAATGGCTAAGTCTATGTCAGAACTAAGGCAATTTGAATCATCTTTGATGAACTCTTTTTAAATGCTTTACTGAGACCCAAATATATTCCACCTTATCACATGCTCCTCGAATCTACTTCGCTTGCAATTCTACATGGTAGATTCATTTAAAATTCATTTTGCTGAGGCATATGTACATTTGCTAGACTGCTTATCCTATATTCGGAGGAAACTGCCTTTTAGGCAAGCTTTTGCTGCTGGGAAGTCTGAAGACCAAAGTCCAAAAGGGTTTAGTTCACACCCAGCCCCTGCAGTGGTTCACTCATTAGAAGCGATTTCATCTCAGTCTCCAACTTCATGCTGCCTTCTAATGGGTTACAGGCATGTTAGAGACTCCTGTCTTCTGCTCCTTTTCTGTGATCAGTCGATTGTGATTGCAAGCTCCCAGCCCCAGTACTCCCCTTGCCAGAGTCCTGCAGGAATATCTGACTTCTTCCCCGCCCTGGCAACTACTGTAGAGCTCAATTCAGGCAGATGGGCAGCATCCAGAGGACCTGCCTTGTGGGATAGAGACTAGGTTACAGATTTCCCTGGAAGGTTTTCTAGCATATTCATCTGATGACAAAGAAGTCATGCATTGTTTTCTTTAAGTGCTTGAGGTAGGAAAAAACATCAGTCCAAGAACTTAGGAAAAAGCTTTGGACTGTCTGTAAATATGCGCAAAATATTAATTATTCAGCCTTGCTGAAGATTTTGGGCTTTTTTTCTCTGTTTTTTTAAATATCTGTTATTCAGGGAGTAGCCCAATTCAAAAACCTCTCTAGATGTAAAGAAATCCCAGAACAGACAGGAATAATGGATGACTTAGGCTATATAAACAGTGCATTATCAAAACACATGGTAGGTCCTAGCCCAGGGGTGGCTGGCCATGAGTACATGCATGTTGAAGTGGCAGCTGCAGATCCCACAAGGTGAGAGGTAGCTTGCACTGTGCTTCCCTCACCTTGCAGATTCCTGACCAACACAATTGTGTTTGATCCCTGACCTTAGTAATCTATTCCATGTGCCAGTATCCACATTTGCAGATCTTCCTGAAGCAGGTATCTCTGTACCATGCAAGGTCAGGGTTTGTCAAGAATATGGGTATCCTAGTTGGGAAGCAATAGAAAGACTGAGAGGGTTGCAGAAGGAAAGGTGTTATATTGATAGCGAAGAGCAGATCACAAAATACTCAGATTCAGAACAGGGTAAGGGTGAACAATCAGTGACAAAAACAATCCGTGTCCATGCAGACAGCAACTGGTGATGTACCACAGTCAAACATGGAAGATGACCTTTTAAATACCCTCAACTACTCTGCTCTTCCCCTACAGCAATTCAGGGGATTCTGTTTGAATAAGCAAATTTGTAGGTAAAGACCAACTCTCCCAACCAGCTATTGCAGTGAGTGTTTAACAGGAACTCCTGGATCTTGAGACCACTGGTGCCCTTCACCCCTGCCCCAAGAAACACAGCCCATGCACCACTGCAGGGATGTGTCTTTCAACACATGCCAAAAGCGTGTCCTCAAAGTATGTTCCAATCATCTACTGTGGCTTCTAAAGCAATAAAAATGCAATAGAAAGCTTTTATGCTGTAAGCATCTTCAAACGCTAGAGCATTTGGGCTATTAACCTTCTTACTTCTAGATGCTGCAAGCATTTAATGATCTGCCTGGCTAAGCACCCTTTCATTAGCTAACGTAGCTGGAAGTTAGTGGAGGTAGATGAACAAACTAAACACAATGAAATGAATGACTGCAAAAAAGGTTGAGGTGGACTGTTAAAAACAAAGCAGCTTTATTTTGCAATTTCTCATCAAAACTAACATTGATTACATATGTTATTTCTCCATAGGAAGAAAACTTCTCTGTTTGTGCTGACATTTTGATCCTTTTTTGTTTTTACTGGAGTGGTTCAAAGAATAATTTCCACTACTCTGCCTATGAGGCAGGTTTAAAGATTTGTGGTGTTGTCTCCTAAGGTGTTGGCAAAACTTGAATCGCTTACAAACAGAAGACTAAGGCTCAAGGGGTTAATCCTTGTAGCACAGTCAAGTGATGACAGGAAAGACCTGAGAGGGTTTATATATTATAAAGAGCAAGGACACAATCAGCAAAATACACCAGGATAGACTTAGCATTCAGGGGTAAAGGTAGGAAGGGAAAATGCGGAGTTTGAGGAAGGACATCTTGGCGGTGAGTTATACAAAATTGCCTCTCAAATGTGACAGAAGCTCTACTGCTTGGTACATTTAAAATTAAGTTGGACGAAGCAATAGTGAGTGAGTGAGAGATAACAGTTCTGGTCTAGCAGGAAGGCAGACTCAGGCTATTTTCATCCTCCGCTCCTTGGAGCTGGCTGTTAGCATGATTGTTTCCAAGCAGGAAACTAAAAGTCTTCACAGAATAGCAGGTAGCAGAGAGCTATGCCTGTATCTACTACCAGCTCCAGCAATTTTAGGACAGTTTGCCAGACAGATCTATGAAGAACAGGAAAAAATATGAGGACTGAGACTGCTTTTGAACTCTATGCTAAATCCAGAAATATCAAACACAAAACAAAATTCTGAAATAAAGAGTGTGTGAGAGAAATTTAAAAGTACTTTTTTAGTTTGCCTTGTAAAAGAGATGTGTCATCAATATTTATTTTCTGGAGCCAAACTAAATGAGGCAATTTATTACAGGAGACAATGAAAAAAAGCTGCATTCTTGTGGCAATAGAAGTCAGGGCTGGGCTGTGATGGGTTCTACCACTGATTTCCTGCAAAACCCAAAATCACCTCCTCTACCTTCCCCAGAGCAACCTTGAAAACATGACAGTGGATGGGACTGTTTGCCAAGTTTGCTCCATCTTATGCTTCTTGCTCAATTCCCTCTGAAGACAAACCTCTCCCATCTGGGCTAAATGTTAATCATGCACAGAAACAGGGACTTTGCTAAAGTGTGGTCAGCAAAATCAAAGCCTACTATAGTGAGAATTGTATTTAAACTCCTGAAGGCTAAAACAGCTCTTTTGCAAAGCTTCTCAGCCAGGTGCTGAGTTTCAGGCAGCCTTAACATGGTGGTGAGCCAAGAAGTTGGGTGGGAGGCAGGGTCAAGGGCAGCTCGCTGCAGCCACTTACAGCAGGACCTGATTGAAGGCATGATGTGATACACTGTAGGTCTGGCTCTGTACCCGTTGCAGGTTTAGTAGATCCCTGATCCTGCATTACAAGACATAGACAATCCTCAGGAAAAAAGGAAATTGTTGAAAAAGCCTGCCATAACTCCTGAAGACAGCAGGCTTTTGAACTGGCACATAAAAGTGACCTACTCATTTCGTGCATTTCCTTCAACAATAGCTGAGAACTTCTAGGCTCAGCTGTGCAGCACCAGCACACCATCATACAGCCAAGTGATACTTAGAGATCTGACTTCAGCAAATTAGGCAGTCCATTTACTGCCTGTTTCTGCTAATACTGGGACTTGCACATGGGTAGGACATGATGGGAGGGAAAAGTCACAGCAAGTTGGATTTGTGCTGCTGCCAATAACTATTATCGCAGGAGAAGCACTGTTTAGATACTAGTCTGGGTCTTGAGATCTTGGTCAGAGTCATCCCAAAGCAGCAGGATAAAGCAGAAGCTTTTGATCAGCAGCAGCTCCCAGGGACCAGCCAGGCTGACAGCATCACTGGCTTTACAGGGAAAAGACTGGCAAAATGGAAGTATATTTTATGCTTGACAAATGGTAACTACTAACAGTGATTGTCATCACTTTTTCCTCAATCCACACTTTCAAGTCTCAGGCTCACACTGCAATCTGGTTAATGCTCAGAAGGGAGAACCAGTCACACACACACACACACTCCTATGTATTTTTCTGGGAAAAGTCACACAGTTGTAACAGGAAAAATGGGACAGTACTGAAACATTTCTCAGCTACAAGCCCTGGCCAAGCAGGGAGAACTGTGAAATTATGGGACAGTTTTCAGGCAGAAAGGACAGATCTCAGTTTCATGCTTCATTCAAAACTAGGTTATGTAGAGGCTTGGAGAGCACACTGTAGGCAACAGTCTTGAAGGGAGTTCAGAGGACAAGCAAATAGAGCAACAAAAATTCACCATATACACCCTTCATTTCAACTTCCTAAAGTTCCACAAAACCATGCATGAGGAAATCTGGTTTAGGCAGTAGAGGCAATTTTGTCCATACCATATCTGTGCTTGTTGTCCTGGAAAATCATCTGGAAGTAGCTGGTACTGTGTTTTCCACTTGGCTTTCATGGCTGGAAGATTAGAAATACATATTTGTCATATATATTGGCATTCTTATTACCTCTGCAATTAATCTCACTCCCTCTCCTGGCTAAGCAATTGCTTTCTAAAGCAGGTGACTGTACCCAATTAAGGAATAAGCTGTGTATATGAAATCACACATCTCTCAGGAAAGGAGATTTTAAACTAAACTTTATATTAAGTGAGGTTGGAAGGAAATCTATCCTGGCTTTTATCTTAATGGTCTTTTGAATGTCACCCTTCCATTTAGATCCTCTTGTGATAATCAGTGGCTTCCCACTTACACACAGAGGCTTTGGCAGCTCTTTTCATAATACCTGTCCCTTCAGGCAGCGCTCTAATTCAGGCAGTTTGAGTGTCTATGCAAAGAAAAGCAGCGCTTATTAAAAAGAGCACACAAACTTCATCCACTCTAAGCCTCGTACATTAACCCCTGGTGAAAAGGATTTCCAGCTCCTCTTCATGGAATTGGAGGCTCATGAATACAGAAAACCCAGTAGATCAGCCTGTTACTTATGCCGTGTCCCTTAGCCTTCCTCTAGGACAATAGAAAGCCTCAATTAGGAACAAAATGAATCAGTAAAATATCGGAGAGTAAAATGATCAGATATCAAATATCTATGCGAGAATTATTAATGGCACATGAATAATTTCAGAGTCACAGAATGGGTCAGGTTGCAAGGGACCACAGTGGATCATTTGGTCCAACCTTAATGCTCAAGCAGGGTCATCCTAGAGCACATGGCATGGGATTGCATCCAGATGGTTCTTAAATATCTCCAGCGAGCGAGATTCTGCAACCTCGCTGACAACTGGTACAGTGCACACTCACCCACAGAGTAAAGAATTTTTTTTCCTTTTGTTCTGCTGGAACTTGCCATGCATCAGTTTCTGCCCATTGCCTCTTGTCCTGCTTTGGCACCCCAGAGAAGAGCCTGGTTCCATCCTCTTGGTACCCTCCCTTCAGATACTTAAATACATTGATGAGGTCCCCTCTCAGTTGTCTCTTCTTGAGGCTGAACAGGCCCAGCTCCCTTAGTCTTTCCTTGTAAGAGAGATGTTTCAATCCCCTCTTCATCTTCATAGCCCTTTGCTGGACCCACTCCAGGAGCTCCATGTCTGTCTTGTACTGAGGAGCCCAGAACTGAACACAGCACTCTAGATGTGGCCTCACCAGGGCTGAGTAGAGGGGAGGATCACCTCCCTTGACCTGCTGGCAGTGCTCTTCCTAACGCAGCACAGGATCCCATTGTCCTTCTTGTTCACAAGGGCACTGCTGGCTCATGGACATGTTGTTGTCCATCAGGGCTCCGAGGTCCTTCTCTACAGAGATGTTTTCCAGCAGGCCTCTAGAATGAGGTACTCTTTCCCTTTCCAGGGGCTCAGGTGAAGCTGAATGGCCAGTAGTTCCTTGGGTTCTCATTTTTGCCATTTTTGGAGGCTGAGGTGACATTCACTTTCTTCTAGTCCTTTAGGCATCTCTCCTGATTGCCACAAAGATGATGGTTGAGTGGCCCGGTATGGTATCTGCCAGCTCTCTCAGCACTCACGGATGCATCCTGTCCGGGCTCGTGGACTTGTGAATGTCCTCTAGCCCAATCCTCTTCAGCCAAGGGCAAGTCTTCCAACATTTCCTTACCCCGGGCTCCCAGGTCAGGCCTTCCTGATGGCTAGTCTTGTCAGTGAAGACCAATGAAAAAAGGCATTCAGTGCCTCTGTTATCAGGGCCCACCCTTCATTTGCCAACAGGCCCACGTTATCCTTAATTTTCCTTTTGTTATTGACGTATCTTTCCTGTTGTCCTTGACATCCATGGTCACAATTAAATCCAGATGGACCTCAGCCTTCTTTGTCTTATTTCTATTTATTCTGCCAACCTTTCTATATTCACTCCCAAGTGGCCTGACCTATTTATTTTCATCTAGAAGGGTGCATCCATTATGGTTGCATGGCATTACCGGTCCTGTCTGACATAACCTCTCTGGACCTTTAAAAATTCTACATTCAACTGTTTCTTGAAAGTAATTTTCTTCCTGTTCCTCCTACAAAGACAAAACAGCAGGTACTGCCTTTTATTAATGTAACCATTTTAATATGTCTGCTACAAGACCCATTAAAAATGCACCCTCACTGGTAGTAACAGACCTCTTTCTTCATCCTGTCTTAACACTCCTAACCATCACCTTCTTCTATGACTTCTGAAAAATACAGCAAGTAATCAATGCAGGGTAGGCAGCAAATCTTTTTACACTCCCTATCCAATTTTCTGCCATTACAAAAACAAGTTACCAGGGATGAGTGCTTACCCCAAAGACAGCAACGAGGCAAAGGAAGAAGCGCACATGTTAGACCTTCAATCAGTGGTGTGGTCAGTGGCTTCCCCCTCTTTCTCTTCACAGACTCACCTGAGAATGATTGCATGGATCACTGGCAGCTGTGGGCAATTAATCTATCAGGGGCTTATTTTGGCACACGCTTATTTATTTTGAAGCACACAGCATTTGCAGGGCCCCTCACTCAGCATAACCTGATGTAGCTTTGTTGCAATGTGATGGTCTGGCCTAATACAAATGAAAAAGTAAGCATAGCTGCATGTTGAATGGAAAGATCAAGCTGAATTGCAATGTAATCCTTCTCTAATACTGATGTGGAAGCACAGTCCCAGCTTCACAGGGCACAGACAACCAAGAGCACAGAGTTGCTGATTAAACAAATAAACCAGCTCTGATGAGCAGAGAAATGCTGAACTTTTCCATCAGCAGTTCACTGAAGCAAGCTCTCAGCACACAAATAAACAGATGCCAGATGCCCCCCAGAGCAGTGCAATGATAGCAAGAAAAATTCAGGTGATGGATGGATATCTAAAGCAGTAAAAAAAAAATCTATTTCCTTGCACCACTTTAGAGCAATAAAGGAAGTACATCTGACACAAAAACTGGCCAGCAACACTGGAATGTTGCACTTCTGCCTGCTTCCTGCCCATTTTAGTCCATCAGCAAGATTGTCATGAAGGTCAATGCATTTTAATAATGTCATCCAGAGAACAAACAGTTCCCAAATTTTAGTAATTGCTTTGTAAAATCTCAGGATAGGATTCCCATCCATTCAAAAAATTGTCATTTCGTGGGAGAACCTTAAATTGCGTGAGGGGTTCGATGATAAGCTTATGATGAAAACTCACTAAATGCAATCTTCATTGCTCTTTGCAAGGCAAGCAGAGCATTTCCTGCTATTCCTATACAAAAGAATGCAGGGGGTGAAGCTTGCCCTGCAGCACAGCAACCCTGCACTGCTGCTTTCACCTGCTGCCCCTCAGCCTTTGGGTTGCCTCATCCTGGGCTGTACCAGTGCAGCTCCAGCTCACCTCTGCAGCTCCAGTGGGTTGTCTGTGTGGAGTAATGAATATATGGGCTCCAGTCTTGCACTTCTCACTGCACCTTGTGGCATAAATTATGGCAGCATGATACCACCCCTTCCTGTCTAGTTGTGCCACGTCCTTTCCCAAAAGATTTACTGCCAAATGCTTTCCTTTTTTCTTGGTATTAACATGCTGTAAACATCAATTTATCAGAAACTGTCACCAGCATTTGATCCAGCCCTTGGCAACAGTGTCTCTCTAAGAGACCTGCACTGAGTATCAGCCTGACAAGTTATTCTTTGGGGTTTTGAAAGGATTTTTATATGATTTGAGATATGAATCACACAGGTATGTGTGGTAACATCATTATGTCATCCACAAGTGGCATAAGTATTTCAGTCACCAGTGAGAAGAAGCACAATCTCAGTTAGCAAATCCAGGAATTTTACAGGTGGAAATAAATCATCCTTTTCCAACCTCAGCTTTTCAGGAGAGTGCAGCTGTGAAATGACACCTTCAGCAGTTATCCACATGGAAGTAATTAGCCCAACTTTCCAAATAAGCTGTCACCTTGGAGCAAGGGAAAGAAAAACCTCTCACACCCAGACTGACAGACATATAGACTTACTCATTGGAGGTGTCCATACCTGACATATCCACATGGCCTCTGTTTTTCTTACTCATTGGCATTTTGTTCTAGTACAAAACATGAAAACAAGGATAAAAGACCATTTAAAAGACCCTGGACATTTGAATAGGTTTAAATCTTGCCATCAAATGAAACAAATGCATGCTTGCATAAGTTTCATTTACAGCCCAGTCTGAGGGAACAGAGTCCTTATTCTTTTGATGAACAGCTTGCATTATGCTTACATCATGTTTGAGTTAGCCTTATGAAGCCTAATGACTTCACCTGTAAGGTATTAGATATAGTATTTAGTTTAAATTGACAAAATGCATATACATTATTTACAAATCCTAATTCAACTACATGTCCAAGCTCATGCAAATCTTTCTCCATTAGCAGAACAATATAAGCATCCTCATGCACAAGAAGCACATTTTTTCCATCCTTTGCCTTGTGATATAAGCACTTTATGCAAAATGTATGCACATATAGGTATGTATGCAGATGTATATGCAGATGCAGCATTGCTGACACAGGTTAGTTAATAGAGGTGCATGCATCTGAAAATTGCATAGGAACGAACTGACAGCTTTCTGTGGTGCCATAATTCTTTCTCCTAGTGTGTGTCCAGTGGGACTCTTAATGAAACAAAGATCTAATGGGGAAAAAAAACCCCAAAACATCTCTAACTGTATCATTAAAAACGTGATGTCTCAGTGCACAGACAACATGTAGAATCCAGTCCTGATAGCTATCCAGCCTGGACTAACACCATGTGCCTTGCAAGACCAGCTGTGTTACCCAGCAGCCAAAAGCCCTTTCTCTAAGAAAATGAGAGTTGGAAGATGGTCATGAGAACCATTCTCATCTCCCTGCCTGCTGATGGCTGTCAAGATGCAGGTGGGTCCCTCAAATTGGATTGCAGAGAACTGCTGGGCAAGGCTCTGACTGATAAAGTTGCTCAATACTTTTTCTTCAGCATTGAGCTCATGGTCATTGAGCTCATGGTGGGTTGAGATTTGAGCTACTGGTGCTCTGCTGCCCCAGAGAGAGGAGAAAGCTTTAACAATTGCATTAGGAAGCCCCTAGTTTTCCCTCCAGCATGTACAGCATTTAGAGAGGATGTTTCCCCACCCTCAGAAAGCACATTTGGTTCTGTAGGAGACCATCATTTTTCTAAGATATGCAAAGAAAAGTAGGGAAGTAGTTAACAAGCTCAGTCTACCAAAGCAGAATTGCATGGGTCAGGTGAGGGCTTGTTCATACTTCCACAGCACAGCTGGGAGCTTCTCAAAGAGAGAAATCGCCAGAATGGTTTGTATTGAAAGTGAAGGCACCCTGAGCATGGAGGCTGTCATGAGACTAAACACCCATCCTTCTGATATTCAGCTTAGTTAAAACTCATTTACAAGCCATCAAATAAAAATGGGGAAAGTATGTCACAGCACTACACTAAGGAAATATTTGTTATATTCCAAAAGTGCTAAAGAGTGCAGCAAAGTACACAGGGCTCAGCAAATGCATATTCAACTAAAATGCATCTGTGGGAAGGTAAAGAGGATGATGCCTGAGGGGCAGGATGCCATCCAGAGGGACATGGATAAACTCAGGATGGGCCCATGTCAACCTCACGAGGTTCAATGAGGCTGAAT
Source organism: Ploceus nigricollis (assembly GCA_013399945.1). Lineage (NCBI taxonomy): Eukaryota > Metazoa > Chordata > Aves > Passeriformes > Ploceidae > Ploceus > Ploceus nigricollis. The sequence continues at coordinate 569,716 of VXBC01003113.1, read as the reverse complement.
AATAAGGTTAAGTGCAAAGTCCTGCACTTGGACTGGGGCAACCCCCAGCATCAATACAGGCTGGGGGTGAAGGGTTGGAGAGCAGCCCTGTAGAGGAGGACTTCGGGGTGCTGGTGGAAGAAAAGCTGGACATAATGGACAATAGTGCATCCAGTAGGACCAGCGCAGTGATTGTCCTCCTGTACTCAGCACTGGTGGGGCTGCATCTCAAATCCTGTGTTCAATTCTGGGCCCCTCCCGACAAGAAAGACACTGAGGTGCTGCAGTGTGGTGAAGACCCCACCTGCAGTGCTGCATCCAGCTCTGGGGTTCCCAGCACAGGAAGGACAAGGACCTGTTGCAATAGTTTCAGAAGGGGGTCACAAAAATTATCAAAGGGGTAGAACACTTTTCCTGTGAGGAAAGCCTGGAGAAGACAAGGCTCTAGGGAGACCTCATTGTGGCCTTTCAGTGCTTCAGCAGGGCTTATGAAAAAGATGGGGACACACTTTATACTAAAGCTTGTACCAATAGGAAGGACTAATGGTTTTAAACCAAAGGAGGGTAGATTTAGGCTAGATGCAACAAAGAAGTTTTTTTACAATGAGGATGGTAAGACACTGGAAGAGGTTGCCCAGAGAAAGGGTAGATGTCCTATCCCTTGGAAATATTCAGTCAGGTTGGACAGGTCTCTGAGCAATCTGATCTAGTTGATGTCCCTGCTTATTGCAGGGGGGCTGGACTAGATGACCTTTAAAGGTCTCATCTAACCCAAACTATTCTGTGATTCTGTGACTTTGCTCTGCTTGTCTCCCACCACTAACTGCAGAGGAACCCTACAGAACTACAGATCACTGCTCACTGCAGCAATCTAGTGGCTCATGCCAGTCATGCTGAGCTTTGAGCTTCACGGGGTAACCAGATAACCAGCTACTGCTACCCAGAAAAAGCATGTTGGTGCCTGTGGTGTGTGGGGGAAGATGGGTCCCTCTAATGTCACTGGGGAAGAGCCTGCACTATTCAATGCAGTCACCGGATTTTCTCCAGAAGGTTTGTGTTTTGAAAGCCTTCTGTAGCTGTCCCTTACTTGGGGAGGGAGGGGGCATTCAGGGAGAAACAACTGCCTGGTGAGCAGGTTTTTGTGCTCTTCATCAGTGCCTGGTGAGTGTCTATCCTGCTGCCCCAGGACTGCACACAGAAGCCCTGTGGGCAAATGATTCTCTCACCCAGAACAGGCCATGGTAAGTGGGGCAGTTCATTCTGCAGGCACTTCATTTTGTGCAGAAGAGAGTTTGTGTGTTGTAGCTTAGGCAGTTAATTAAGAACTGAGAGCACTTTTCCTGGGGCAATGTGCTTGTTCCTTAGAAAGGGCAGTTGATATTATTTATGGCTTGCATTGATCTAACAGTTTGCTGCCAAGGAGAGAAGTCCTACTTTTCCCTCCCCGCATTGACACTAGCCCTGGCAGCCCTCTGAGCTGGCTCTGCTCCCTGAGCTGGCAGAGGCAACCTCTTTAAGTCCCAGAGGAACAGAAACTGGGAGAAAGAGGACCCCTTGACTGGGAGCCATGGCAGAGGGAGCAGAGAGCTGTTGGATCCCATTGGCTCCAAGGGCAAATTTCCATTTGGTGCTAAACAGAGGTGAGATGAAACCTGCTTAAGACACTGATCTGGCTTCTTGACATACACAAATAACAATAAAGCTGTTTATGGCACTATTGTCCTGCAGGACACCTGCCTCATTCTCTAGGCAGAATGGGCTGTCTAAAACTCTGTTTCATTCACTGCACAACATGAAGCATGTTAGGCAAGAAACATGGGCCAAAGAGACATATAATTAAGTAATGAACCACCATTGTAACAAACAGGCATCAACAAACAGACAACAGACTGTCAAAGTTACGGAGGAAAGCACAACTTTATAAGTGCTTGAATTTGGAGTGCTTCCACCAGGAAATATGTCCTTTTGCATGTAGCTCTTAGTATAATTTCGGTTTTACTATGAGAAACCACCTCAAAAAAATTATTTACAAAACCAAAGCAATGCCCAGTTGTGCACAAGTCTATATGAGGGTGCATCACCATGGCCCCCTCTGTCTGATAAACAGCCGGGTGTTTTACTTAATTGATCGTGTGCTGCCTGCACCACTTTAGGGCCAAGGAGTGCTGCCAGCACCTCCTGTAGCTCTGGCTAATGGGTATGAATTGTTGCACAATTGTTGCCAACTCAGCATCTTGGCACAGGTCTTGAGGCCTGAGACTTTGAACTGAAACACTTGTAGTGACCAGTAGTATCATGTAAGTACTTTTGTGGATCAGATCTCTGCTCCTGTTCCTATTTCTATGACCTAGAAAACATGAGTTTTGTGCACATGCAGCATCACTGAGTATCAAGGTTCATTGTCTTTTTCTGAATATTTGGTATTTTTCTTAAATCTCTTACCTGTGAAGAATAGGAACATCTTAAATTCCATCAAAACCAAAAAAGTGTGGATTATTCCAAACCTAACTTGGTTTCGTTGTAAAGAAAAACTCATACTGTGGGTGCAGTAGCAGAAGGCATCATTTTCAGTGCCGGCTCTCCCTCTTCAGCCTCCGTACCAAATAACAAAGTGGTTTTAACACCTCTGCACAAATCCAGGATTTAGAGGCAGGAACTTGGCCGATGACAGGAAGTACAGATTTGTGCAGGCACATCGTGGCATGACAGTGCCAGGCAGAAAGTGGGTGTTCAGAGGCAATGAATGGCACCCAGCAAGGCACCTGTCCCACACCCTTACCCTGAGGAATTGTCCTTCTGCAAGGCCCCACAGCCCCACAAGCCGGGCAAGACCTGCAGGCACTGGCTGTGGATGAGCTGGGCACCAGACAGCTGCTACAGGCACCAGCAGGCTGTGCCCTCGGCGGTGCTCCAGGCAGATGCAGCAGGTTCACATGTGCAGGGGCGCAGGGGGGCTGGGGTGCACTAATGCACCAACGCACGCCTTCACTGGGGGTGCTGCTGCAGGGCTGTGAGCGACCTTCCAGCTTCATCCCATCACCACAGACCGTGCTGCTGCTAGAAAGCTGCTGCTTTAAGCCTGACACTATATAAAAATCCTGACAGGCATCACCTGAACTTTGGTGCAGCTTGTATTTAGAAAAACCGGATAACATGGAATCGTGGCTTTGTGTGTGATCCTGATTTCTTGCTGCAGTGATGCTGTGACTTGAGTCTGGAGGCAGCAGCCAGAGGCTCTCTGGGAGCATGCTGCCTCCACTGCCTGCTCCCAAAGTCTCTGCCTAGCTCCTTGGCTGCACTGGCTTCCAACCAGCAAGGACAATACATGTCACTCGTATTTTTAACACAGATGGAGTATTTATAGTTTAGGGCTTTTGTATTCTCTTCTATAGCTTAATTAGCAATATAATTTCCTGTAGCTCTCCCTGTACCTGTGGGAATGGAGAAGAATGGCAATTACTGTGGAAAGCCAGGGGCAGTGAGGGGAGAGGAAGAAAAACAGAGAGAGACACACACAGAGCCATTTCTTTGCAAGTGGCATAACACGGAGACGGCTCTGAGCTGCTGCCAGCAGAGGGGACTGTCTGCAGTGGGTTTATGAAGGAGTAATGACTCATTTCTACTTCAGGAATGTTCCTGTATTACATAGGAAGAAATCACATACATATTGAAATAAACTAGCTTGAGTCTGCATTACCAGCATGGCCTGCATTAGCACTACTTTCACATTTAAATGAAAAGGATCTAAACAATACTATAAAGGAAATCTGAACAGCTGTCTGTGCCCTAAAATAATCATGTTACCATAAGTGTTCAAAGGCCATATTGTCTAAGGAGCTGTACAAACATAAAAAACCAGATTTGTGCGCTGAATGTAGCCTATGGCAAAGTACAATAAGGGAGGTGAAGGAAAAAATAAGAAGCAGTGATACAGGGAAGGAGGTCCAGAGCAAAGAGTTCATGAGGCAGTGCTCCTGTGGTGAAAAGAGCCTAAGTATCTCCCCTTCCCCTGGGCAGGTATTTCTCACAGAAAACCTTTTCCTGTCTCCAGCCCTGTCACAGGCAACCTGACTTATGCTGGCACATGGGACGATCATATCACTCTAAAGGCTTTTCTCCTGACTCCTGTGGGCTGCAAAGAGGCCTCCACCTCAGAGCTGTGGCTCTGCTGCTGTAGGGAAAGGTGCTACAACTGCAATTTGGATTTTCTTTGGGCATGGCGGTGTTCATGGAGCTGGGCTACTTTCCTGGCTGGCTTCTAGGTCAGTGTTGACGGAGCTAATTCATAAATCCTGCCTCCTCCCAAATATGAGAAAAATCTGAAGCCTCCATCTACATCAGTATTAGAAAAATCTTATAGATTTTATACACACACACACACACACACACACATATATATATATATATGTGAATTGCCTCCCACAACACTTCTCTCTCATGAGGTGGATAAAACTGTTTTCATCTATAAGAAGACATGAAAAGGGAGGTGGAAATAATTAATATTAACCAAAAGTCACCACAGCAGCAGAGTTTTGACAGCAATCCTGCACCTGTGCCTTGCTGCTCAGCTTCAACCTCTGCACAGACATGTTCTCCCACAGCATTCTTGGTCCCTGCTACAGCAGCTGTGAGCTGACTTAGAATTCATATTTTAAGCAGTTCTTGCTCAAGCAGTTATGTGTTTTACTTGACTGTTTTGGAATTATCTACACAACGAAGGCACAGCTCCCTTCACTGCTGCCTTTCACTTCCTCCCAAGTGTCATTTAGAGCTGCGAGGAAAACATTTAGAGAACAGTTTAGGAAAGGTGAGCCATCTGCATGTTTATGAAAGAGAGAGAGACCTGGTAAAGCCATGTTTGTCCCCAGGCATTGTTTGCAAAACCTTTTCAGGATGAAAAGGAAAAGGCAGTTGCAGCGCAGGTGTGAGCGCCGTGTAGCAAATGCTCAAGCTGGGCTCAGGTGGGAACGCCGAGTTACAGCTACAATTTTCTTCCAGCTTCCTGCTCATGCAACCCACGTGCTTTGTGCCTAAATCTCTGTGTGATACCTACTTTGCTGCAGACATCCCAGGTCACAGCTTTGTAAGGCAGCCTTCATTTCAGAAGTGTCTGTACAGATACATATGCACACGCTTATGCAGAATAGTAGGTCCTGGGAACACTTTAGCAAACCCCAGACTGCCCCTGCATTACTCTGAAAAGTCCAAGAGACAAACCACAAGGCTGAATGATAGTTCACCCTGCCCCAAATGCTTTCTGCAGCTGGGCAATCAAAGGCTCTCAGCTTGAACACACTGCCCAGATTATGCTTCTCATGGTGTGTGTAAACTTCCTCTCCTTGTCTTCTATCCCCCTACCCCTGACCATGGAAGCACCTCAGCCAGTGACACACTAGAGCTAGAGGCAGTTTCCCAAGGCACAGACAGGGACAGATGCACCTTGGGCACATCACGCATGGAGATGGCACTTGGGCATCTTTAAACAGGCTGCAGGTCCCTATGGGGGGCAGCTGGGCCATGGGCAGCCCACCCACCTGGAGGAGGGCAGAAGGTTCTGGGGGTGAGGGTGCCAGTGGTGGGGACTAGGCAGCATTTCAGGCTTCCTTCAAAGCACTCTTTATATAGCTGGTTACATAAGGCTGTGCAATTTGGCTCCTGTTGGGAAAGAAACGCGGGTGTAGGAGTACTGGTACACCAAACCTGACTGTAAAAGTCATCTGTGGGGTTTGGGTTTTCTTTCCCTGTCATTCTCCACTAATCTCTAGAACAGCCACTTAATAAAAAAGAGAATGCCTTAGCAGTAAGTCATGGTGTGCCTCCAAAACCTGAGCTGGCAGCTGGAGAACGATCCCCATACAGTTTTCCAGACATGACCCTGCCAAGGGCTCACAGGGGCAGCACCACAGTGTTCACCCCCATTCCTGCAGTGGGGGTACCAGGCATGGAAGAGGGTGACAATGAGCTCAGGGGGGCCCATCTGCTCCCACCCCTGAGGAGCTGTAGTAACCAGGGATGAGAGAAGCAAGGGGCTGCTCCCCTCCCTCCTTTTTCCCCTGGTGCTGACAGTTCCTTGGTCACAGAGAAGGGTGAGCATGGGTTTTTGGGCTTGGAACAGCAGTGGAAAAAACACCACTTCCCCCGGACTTGACACTGATATGTATTTACATGGTGTGTTTCATGTCCAAGAGGAAGCCCAGCTCTGCTGTGCCACTGCGCATCACTGCTGCCATCTCCTTCGGGGAACGCGTTTTCCATAATGGAAATCAATTGTGTTGAAAATAGTTAAGGAGCTGTGCGGTGTAACATCACGTACAGATAAACTTGTAATCGCGGGCAGCGCCACGCTCCGAGCCAATTACTCATTACACGGGTCACTTGCAGCTCTCATTACGCACTTGCAGCTCTCATTACGTGCTGCACAGTGCAAGGCGAGGCCGTGGAGCGGCTGGGTGCTCACAGGGATTGTCCAGCACACCTGAGGGCTCCAAGGGGCTACAACAGCAAGGCTGAAGTGGTGGCAAGGCTCAGGCAGAGATGTACAGGGCTTTCACTGAATCATCCCTCAGGTGGGTCCTGCGTGGCTGTTTGAAACCAGTTGATGATCAGCTTTGCTGTTTCTGATGTCTAGAGCCCCTGATTTCTCACTCCCAGCAGGTACCTCATCTTTCATTGTATTAAGGGGGCTTATGAGAAAGACAGAGACATTTTACCAAGGCCCCTAATGAAAGGAGGAAGAGCAGCAATTTTAAGTTAAAGGACAATAGGTTCAGATTGGATATTAGGAAGAACTTCTTTACTATGAGGGTAGTGAGGCACTCGAACAGATTGCCTAGAGAACTTGCAGACGCCCCATCCCTGGCACTGTTCAGTGCCAGGCTGAACAGAGAAAACTGATCTTGTGGAAGGGATGTTGGATTAGATAATCTTTGAAGGTCCTTTCCAACCCAAGCCATCCTATGGTGTTACCCCACACAGGTACCCAACCAGTACAAGTTATCCAGGTGCAAGCTCTCAGGTGGCATCTAATCCTTACCTGGGCTGGAGGGTCCACACAACAGATGGAAGACCTGCCCATGCACAGGGTGCCCACTTGACTCAAATATCACCGGTAGAGACACTTTCATACGATGTTAGGGCTGTCTCTTCCCATGGGTGCTGGCTTCCTTGATCCTAATGCACTCTGCATCATGCCAAACTGAAAAACAAGGATGTCTCAGACCTCAGATGCGGCTCCCTGTGAGCTGGCAGCAGGCAAATGGGCTGGCAGGCACTGTGGTCAAGTGTGTTGATGGGCAGGACAAGCAGAGGGGTCTGGGGGGAGGTGGATACAGCATGTGCAGCAGTGGGATGGGACAGCAGCAGGATCCCTGGAGGGCAGTGAGCTGTACCTCACCCAGGTACTTCCCTGACAGCAACTAACCTACCTTGAAGTACGAGGCATTTTCCAAATACAACTTTTTTTTTTTTTTAAACTCATGTAACGTACCAGGAAAGCAGATCAACCAGGCCACAGTCAAGAATCATTTTCAGGAATCATTTTCATAGATTCAGTGACAAAAGACAAGAGTGCTGCAGGAAGCTACCACCCAGAGGTTTCCAAGCCTTAGGCAAAGGTAAGTGAAGAGCACTAAAACCGGGGTGCAGAAAGAAGGTTATCTTGTTATTCACAGGAAAGATCCTGAGAAGGTAAGAAATAGAAACTCCAAGCTCTACCATGGCTGGGAAAGAGAGCTTGAGAGGGAGGCCTTTGCAGATCAAGGGGATGAAACAAGCCCAGTCTCACTGTAGATGTACACAAAACTGACGGAGCAAAACTCTCCATTAGTAGCAAACAAGAAGGACGACAAGAAGCATGAAGCTGTGGTATATAATTGCCCTAAATATATCTGAGCACTGCTTTTTCCAGAGACAGCTGCCGTCTTATTGCCTGCAGAGGGATGAGCTACCAGTTTTGCTTTCCACACCTCTGAGTGACGGGCAGAACTTGCAAATGTGCCAGCAAAGACAGAGGATGCAAAGGGCACTGGCTTCCTCCCTCAGAGGAAGTCAGGGAGCACAGAGGGCTGACTGCTCCAGCTGCTGGTAAACACAAACAGTACAAGAGAGAAAAAGTTAATGTACCACAGCAATGACAGTGCAGGGGAGGGGGAGCTGGTCTTCCAAACCTCTGATACTCCCACGATGACAAAAGGAGGAGAGCTGAAACAGTTCCTGTTGCTGGGGAACATTGCTAACGTCTCTCTGTCCCTGTCAGCCACTCCTGGGACATGTAAAATGTGCTCCACTAGCAAGGTAAAAATTGTTTTCTACAAAGACAGCATTGACTTCCTGGCAACAATCTCCTGCCTGCCTTTTCTGGCACCTGCATCAGACAGCACAGGTAGGCTCACAGGAGAGCTTCACAAGTGCCCAGGTCCCACGCATTTGTCTCCACAGCTGAAGTAAAAAAGAGATACTGAACGATGTGCGATGTCACGGTACACTGCTCTGAGCCATCTTGTAATGCCTGCCACAGCAGAATGGATGTGGGGTCCAAACAAGCAGGAGAGGCTACTCAGATCCTCATCAGCTGACATTTCTACTGCAGTTGCAGTATGGATACTTATTTGGGTTGCAGGATTTAGACATGCATTCCTAAGAACCACATGTGGAAACAGCAGCCATTTCATTCCCAGCATCACAAAGGGGCAAGAACGCTGTGCCCTTTAAACCAAGGTTTAATTTGTAATTTTACCTGAGTGTGACAATGCACCATAATACATACAATACACTGAGTAAAAGAAAGGTGCCCATTATGCCTTTTAGTAGTTTTTAAGACTGATGTCTGCTAAATCAGAATTACATTCAAAATTAATTCACACTTTTGAGGAATTCACCTCTGGTTCACTTTGACATAGGGGGATTACTAGAAAGAGGCTGAAAAATTATATTGGGGCTGCCTACTCTATCTCCTTCAGCTTCTGGAAAGACAAAAGTGGTCTGTCTCTTGCCTCGTGTATATTTTCCCCAATATCTTTGTCTTCCTTTTTCTTGCTATTTGTTCCCCTCTTCTTCTTACTCCCCTGGTCATGTGATCACTGATGTGAAAGAAAATAATGAGGTGGGTGAGTGCCTTCCTTTCTTTGTGATAGCTTAATAGACATTACGAAATAGTACAAAAGAAGGGGAAAAAACCCAGATAAATTCATTCATCCATCGCTCCCTCCTGTGCAGAGTGAAGGACACGGGGCCGCGCAGGTTCCCGGGGCGGCCCAGCAGCGCGGACTCACCAGTCAGTTTAGCGGGAACAGCTGGATGCTGCGGTGAGGGTGGGAATTAAAGCGGCATCTTTGGGAGCACAACCCCAAGGCAAGGCCGGAGCACAGGAGCGGGCGGAAAGGCAGGTGCGGCTCCCACGGCGCCCGGCGCCNGGCACAGTCCCCGGGGCACGGCACAGCCCCCGCAGGAGCAGCTCCAAGCCGGCAGAGCAGCGCTCGCGTGCCGCGGGTTCGTACCGGCAGCTCGGCGAGCCGCCGCTGCAGCAGCGCCCTGCCAAGACACGGTGTTCTGCCCCAAGAGCTCGGAGAGAAACGCAAACCACTTTCTGATGAACAGAGGAAAATCCACATAAACTGATTCAACCAAGGAGATCTATAAAGTGCCACTACCCAAGTACCATCTTTTTACACAAGAATTATGGGTCATAGGAAGTCCGGGTAAGAATAGGATAGAGGACTATCTTTGGCAGTACAAGGAAGCCATGCAATAGGCATTCCGCTCACCCAGACCAGGTGTGTATTGTAGAAGCAAAGACACTGCTCCCAGGCCCTTGACAGGTTCGCAGGGATACGTTGTCTTGGAGGAAGTGAACTGGATTTCTCTCAGGGCAAACTACACTAAGAAATAGCTTCCAACCAGTAACCAGGAGTCCGGTTCCCCAGTTTTTACCAGTTGCAGGCCTTCGGCTGACACTAACAGCAAGGAACTGTGGACTACAGCAACAATCTTACCCTTTGCCACCCCTAAATCAGTGTGGAAGCGCTGCCCCTCCTTTTTTGATATTGTCAGCTGAAAGCTCAGCTGCTTCTTATAAATGTAACAGTTACAGAACTTTTAATCTTTTCACTGATACTCCCTTGCTCACGTTAAAAAATACAAGGAGTTGTTTTTCCTTAGAAACACTTGCTCTATTTGTGTTCTTCTCTCTCATTCTTAAATTGAGGCCTGAAGCAGCTACGGGTCAAGTGTCACAGGGAAGCAGAAGTTGCAGATGCTTTGTTTAGGTTTTATACAAAAGAAACATCTAATCTTTAAAGACACAGAGCTCTCCAACCACCATTGTTTATGTTAGAAGTGCTCTTTTAAACTGTAAGGTGCAAGGTTGCCTCTGTACGAGTGTGACATATTTGAGAGAATGGACAGACAGCAGCTGAGTATTTTTAAACTAGCATCACTGTATCAAAAAGTGTTTAACGTAAACACAGTCGTCATGAGGACTCCATCCAATGCCACACTTGGCTATCAGATCAAGGATGGCGGAAAATTAGAAATGACTGATTAAACCAGTAAGGTAAGGTGTATATATATACTAGGTAAGGTATTTCCCAGGGAAGTATGATGAATGAAAAATTACTGAAGACAAAGACAGTACAAGAGTATTCTGAGCTTTTAAAAACATTCAAGAGAAGGGGAATCACTGATAGAGAAAATGCTTCAACAAAGACAAAACATTTTACCTGTAGAAGAGAGGGCATGTGGCACTTTTTTATGCAAAAGCATGAAAACAGGGATGATGCTGGCAGTAGAATAGCAATAGGTGAGGTTATTCTTTGCATAGCTACAAAAGACAATTTTTAAACAAGAGAATCCTTCATTAAAGGATGACTTGAGTAAACTTAACAGTCCTTATAGGGAATTTGTAAGAATGACATCTTAAGAGAATGTAATCTTGCAATAAATGACAACAAGTGAAAAAAGGTTCTTTTATTTCTCAGTGTTTCTCCACTGTCAATACTGTCCTTTTGCTGCAACATGTCGCAAAAAAACTCTCTGCCTTTTCCATTTTAAACAGCTACAATATTTACAGGCTGTTTCAAATAACACACTCAGACACATACACACTCACAGACACGCAGGTACATATATCCCTATCCCTGGCAAGGTAACCTTTTGCTGGTAGAAGCAATATATATTTTCATTGTCCATTAAAAACCAAAGCCATCCTCTCATTTATGCTCTACTCCTCTCTCCATTTCCTAACCAGCAGCTATTGTCAGGCTTTCAAGGGCATCTGTGTAAGAAGTTACATATCCAGCTATTTGATTGCCATCTTTCAAAGTTGTGGCCTAAGTGTACTGGGCTTATCTAGTCAAACTGTACATACCAGAAGTCATAAAAATTGCTCATATTCAAATGTTCATGACCAAGTGATGCAGGTATACTCCCAAAATCTTTTGGGGCAGCCATCTTAATCACCTTTTTAGAAATATGCATATCATGCTGGGGTGAAACAAGTCACATGCTTTACCTTCCACCAAGGTGTTATGTACCCACTTTTTTACTAAGGCACCAGGAATTACCAGTATAATTTCTGAAAGAGTCCAGCGTCACTGAATGTACTGCATTAGAATATCAAATAGCAAGCCAGACAAGAAAATAATAGATGCCTATATAATAGGTATAAAATTCCTTAATAAAATTAAGTACATAAAACCTGTGGTGGTACAACCCCAAATCCAATATAAGTTGAATAATATTGTTAATGGTAAGAAATGCAATTTATCCAGCTCCATTTTGTGAATTGAGAGTTCTTGAATTGAGAAAGGTCTTTAAAGCAGTGTGTTTGTTATCTACACTCCTAGGTTGCATGGTGGTGTGTGTATTATCAGAGGAGGTTGAATCAATCATAAGACATCTCTTCAACCATTGCCCATATCCAGACAAAACTTTATAGCCTCTTGCCAAAGGCATAGACCTGTGCCCTGTCTTCATCTGTTACCTCACCAGTCATCCAGGCTTCTCAAAGAGTTCTTCAGTTCCCAAAGGCATTGTGACCATGGGATGAGGAATGACTGGTGATGACTCTTGACTGGAAAATTGACATCACCACTCAGAAACATGCCAGATGTCCCATGCAAAGTGGCTATAGGACCATTCAGCCTACATGGAATTACCTCAAGAAATAATCATTACCGTCATCTTCCCCAAACTCTGAAACCATCTCACACATGCTGGATCATGAGAGAACCCCAGAATCCAGCACTAGTATCATCCATTGCAAGTAGCACAGAAGTCTAGGTGTCATCAGTGGTGTCACATACACAGTTGTAGGTTTTTGGTTTTTTTAATCAGAACATTTTAAAAGAATTCACAGCGAAGTGAAATGAGAAAAGGTTTTAAAACATCATGTAGTAGCCGTTTTTACTAATGACATTATCTGCTTAATGGGGTTTTCAAGCCCTTTTCTGCAACTGTTTTAGGGAGAAGTCCTTACATATGTACACATAGATACAACCTCCAAAGAAATCAGAGAAAGAAAATAGATTGGGATCTACCTGGAAGCTACAACAGTAGGACTTAACTGGAATGTTCTTATGGCAAGAGAATATCACAATGCAAGGGGACAGAGTAAAAGCAAACATCTGTAAGGGTTTTCATAAAAGTCTAGAAAGATCTAAAAAATTTTGCTCTATGGTAAGGTTCAATTTGGACTGACAGGACTAATTTGAAAATACCCATCTTTTCTGCTGTTGTAAGGATAGAAAAATACTACACATCAAAACAAAGGCCAAGAAAATAAAACAAAATAAATAATTTCCATCTAGAACAGAGGTTTCCACAGGCAGGTCTATCCTGTGGGGAGGTGTGCCCAACATGGCCAAGAAGGCCAATGGTATCGGCCTGTATGGCCAGAAGGACCAGCGTTGAGATCGTCCCCCTGTACTCGGCAAGCTGAGGCTGCACCTTGAGTGCTGTGTCCTGTTCTGGGCCCCCCAATTTAGGAAGGACATTGAGATGCTCAAATGCATGCAGACAAGAGCAACAAGGCTGGTGAAGGGTCTGGAGCACAAATCCTATGAGGAGGCTGAGGGAGCTGGGGTTGTGCAGCCTAGAGAAGAGGAGCTTCAGGGGAAACCCTATCACTCTCAACAACTCCCTGAAAGGAGGGTATAGCCAGGTGGGGATTGATCTCTTCTCGCAGGCAACCAGTGCCAGGACAAGAGGACCCAGTCTTAAGCTGCGCCCGGGGAAGTTTAGGCTGGACATTAGGAAGAAAGCCTTCACATAAAGAGTGACTGGGCATTGGAATGGGCTGCCCAGGGTGGTTGAGTCACCATCCCTGGAGGTATTTAAGAAAAGACTGGATGTGGCACTTTGTACCATGGTCTAGTAGTTGACAAGGTGGTGTTCAGTCATAGGTTGGACTCTCTGACCTCAAAGGTCTTTTTCAACCTAGTTAATTCTGTGTTATTCTGAGTTAGAAGAAAAACATTTTTGTCACTTGCACAGTAGAAACCAAAGACAAACTCCGTACAAACCAACATATAATCATATGAATCTTAACGAGTTCAGGAAAATGTTTAATTTTCCAAAGCCTTACAGAAAAGTGAAATTTTGACTAGGTGGCTTCTGTTGAGCAGATCTGGAATAGGTATGAATGCTATGTGAACGGCTTCACAACAGATGTTAGCCGAGTACTTGAAAGGAAGTGGTAACCTGTTAGCTGTGCACATTAAAATCCATCTCCTGAAGTCAGCATACCAAAAGCCTTATGTTTTATAAAAAATAGAAATATTCATTAATTCTCTTTGCCCTTAAAAAAAGTCTCTCTCTCTTTCCCTATCTGCTGTTTGCCAGTGTAATTCCAGGCAGATACACATATGCACTAAAATTTCCACATTAACAAGCCATTAATTCCTATCACATCTTTTACCAGCAATGGACACTGTCCTTTCCTTGCCCCAAAGAGAGCAAGAGATTGTTCAGTCAGGGTTAACATACTGAAAGTTGTTTCAGTCAGCTTTAAAAAAAAAACAAAGCAAAAATATATTTTGGTTTTCAGTCATTTGTTTACCTCAAGGCTTCAGTCGAAGGGAAAAAAACCCAACCCTGTGCAACTAATGTCAAATAGGGGCTTATTTTCAAACTAACTTATCCCTTTTAAATGAAGAAATGTTGCTAGTGATACAGAAAACCTGGAAGGTTAATTAATTAAAGGTATTAATTAATTAAAAGTATTTACCCGAAGGGAAGGACATAGACTAAAACCTTCACTAAAAGGCCTTCAATTCAAAACTTAGACATTTTCTTAATTCCTGATAGCAGAATTACCAGACTACTACAGAAGTTTCATTTTCTGTACTACATTTTCATATATGCAGGAGATTAATTCAACTACTCTGTAATGTGATACATGTGATAAATAATTTTGCTGTTCCACAGTTTCAAGGGTGGCAGATCTGTGCATTTATACCATGATTAAATGGGACCGTGTATGAATAAAGTTAATAGTAATATGCAACTTTAAGATGCACAGCATTTCGAGGACAAGTTTGCATAGTCCATGATGCAAGCAAGGTCCCAGTATCATTCAGTGGGAACAGTAACTGGAATTGAGTAGCTATCAGGCACACAGACTTACCCTTTCATGGCCAGATGACATACAGTGACTTGAGCTGGAATACCAGTGTTTCTTAGGTAGCTGTTTCTTCCTTTTTTCTTATCCCATGTAATTTCACTCTTACATTAGGTACATAATGGACAATGTTCCTCTGATGTCAGAGAATTAATTATAATAACCTCTGTGGTATATCAGAAGTCTCATCTAATTACAACACATACAAAGAAGTGGAGGTGACTGGGAAGAAGATGGCTGCTCCCAAAAGCTAGAACTGTATGCAAATTCCCCACAGAGTCCTATATAATTACAGGTCAGAAACAGGAAACAATCACAACAGGTACATTTCTTTCTTATGGATTAAGAAAAGTGAGTCATAGGAACTGCAAGTCAAGAACAAACCAGTTTCCCTCTCACACTGCCATGATAGTTCTGAGTTACTTGTTTCCCTGAATACACACTTTTAAAAAAATACAATAAAACCTAGGATATGTAACACATGAATAATTCAACTTCACAGTTATAAATACTCAAATTACACTTACATAGAATATATAATCACAGAAAATAAAATTCAAGTCATAGAAAAGAATGAAGACTAAAGGGAAAGAAAAGGCAAGGTGGTAAAAGTGATACAAGTTTAGGGCTGTGCCTTCTATAAAAGATCATTGAAAGCAGAAGTCAAGTTTTGTTGGGTTCTTTTTTTGTTTTGTTTGGGCAATTGTTACTGTTTTTTCTTTTTAAATTGGATAGAATAAAAAAACCCCTTCAAGCATCTGTGAAGTAATCATGGACCTGCACCTGCCACTACAAAACTAAAACCACTGTGTGTGTCAGAGAAGAGCCAATGAAACAACACAGCCAGCTCCAGGTGTAAAGAAGCAAAGTAGCCATGGCTAGTGAAGGGAAGACAGATGGCAAGTCATATTGGGCCCACTTTAAAGCTAGATGTGTTGTACAGGCTTGAGGTACCACTGCCACCACAATAAAGTCTGATGTAGTACAGGGATACTCAGGTGCTTTTCTACACATTTGTTATTTTACCATTTATTGTGAAGAGGATGCAGCAAATGCACTTGTACGAAATACAGAACATAGAACCAAACCCATGGCACAGCCCTTACCATCAACATGTATATGGAGAGGGAGGGGATTAATCCCAAAGGCAATTTAAATAATGGTATTTTATATACTTATATTTATATATATAAATAAATGTTCTCAGCAATCTCAGGGTTGTTTTTAGTGCATTGCTGTAAAAAAATTAGTGCAGTTCTCATTAATGTTTAGCTCATAAGGAATAAGAATCTATACATCTGTTCAGTCTCTTCTTGCCACACCTGAAACCCTTACACTGTTTCACCAAACTGAAGGTTTGTAGTCAATTTCATTAAAATAAGGTGGATGAATTCCACGCACTCTGTGACAAGACATGGCAATTTTTGGCAAAACAATTAGAAAAATATGAGGTGCTCTGATCTTAGAACTGAAAAGTTTGTTGATTTAAAGCATTACGCAATGCATAACAAAATTTATAAACAAAAGATATGTCTCAACAAATCTATCCTTCATGCAAGTGTTTCTTCAGCAGCTAACAACTTAAAAAAATTTCTTACACTTGTTTATTTGGGGAAAGGGACTTAGACAAATCTGTGTTTCAAGTCCTTTCCTACAACCGGACCAAAATTTCATGTCCTGGGAGCTGCTTCTTCTGGACCCTTCTCTCTTCTGAATCATTGGAGAAGGGGAAGTTTCAGTCTCAAAGAGATTTACACTTCAGCCCCAAGTTCAAGGACTCCAGTTTCAACAACAGCAACATATTTATCTTCAATTTGAACCAGCAGGATGGTTTTATCTATATGTGACCGACTACTTGGATCTCTGCTGCAAGGCACCCAGCGGTGAATCACCTGGGGGGAAAAAAAAAACAAAGTATAATAAACTGTAAGCTCCACAGGGAGAGCTGTCATATCAAAGTTGAGGCTGGTAACTCAAGACCCTTACAGGGCCAAAGGAGCAAAAATACAGGTGCTATATGACTTAGTTGCTCATTTTTCAATGACAGCATACCCATAGATAAGCTGCACATTGAAGTCTTTCTGTTTCTTAAAATCACAGTTAGGTCTTTTACAACCATGAGAGCAGCCAGTCTGATTTAGATTTGAGAAGGAAGAACTTGACGCAAATCAGAATGAAACAGTTCATCCAAAGTGAGTAGCAACTGAAAAAAGGGCACACACAGAGATTTGGGATATTTTGATGCTCAATTTGTAATAATCTTAAAACACCTCAGTGTTGTGCAGTGCAGAACCGCAGTTCACCAGGAGTCAGGGGTAAACTACTGATTCTTGCAAGTTAAAGCTCTTGCCGTGATTTTGTTACCTATGCACTGTGAATTCAAGGTTGATCTTCTAAATCAAGTTATTCAAAGATAATTTTAAATTAAAAATACTACAAAGAAGAAGGGTTTCAGAAACAGTGCTACAAATTATTGTACCATACTTCCTTGGATCTATAGAATTTAAGTACTTTGATCTGCTACTTCCAAGGATCCTGCCTGATACTGACTGCCAGAAGGTCCCTTGTTCATACCTTGTATGTCTCTGTTCATCTGCCTCCTTAAAAACACACCCTTAATTTCTGGGTGCCCCAAAGGAACCATAAGGATGCTCCACTAACACAGGTATAAGTATCATCAGCTTCATAGAAACAGAATTATCTCAAATTTCCCAACTGTGGGAAAAGAATCCTTAATTCAAGACAAAGTCAAAAAGCAAGTAAAACTAATTTTTACAAATTCCACAGCAGTAAAGTTTTCAAGAGTCCTAAAGATATAAAGGGAAAAAAACGATACAAAACCACAATCTTCCAAGATCAAATCCAAGAGATTCACTTAATCTTCATTATACACAGCTGGCAATTTCTCTTAACACTGGGTGAAGGACATTTAGCTTTGTCCATTCCATGAGATCAATGCGGCAGGGAGAGCAGTTAAGCCAGGGAAGCACAGCATCTTTAGTTCCTCTGATGCAACAGCATGATATTTAAGTGTCTGTTCAAGTCTGACTCCAAAGTGTGTCCATATAGTTTTTATGCTGTTGTATGGAATGAGAATGGGAATATCCTGTCCCCAGACACAATAAAGAGTTTTCCAATGAAGTCCCAAGTACTACATTCTTGTTCTCCAATTTAACACTGGTACCTTTGAGATTGCTACAGGCATCAATATCATGGCTCCTTAAAAACTGTGTATATGCAAAAAGTTGTACACAGATTAAAACTCATCACTGCCATACTGCCACACTCAGTTTTACCATCTCTTCTATAATGACTGGCATTTATTTGGTACATGCAAAATGTTGTCACTAGGTAGTCAAGAGGTGGTAAGAATCTCTTGGAGGAAAAGGGTTCTTCTACACCCCAGCATCATGCATCATAGAAAGATAATGCTGGGCATACCCTTTAAAAACCTGGAAAAAGCAGCTACATTCCAAAGAGGACTGCTAAATGTAATTTCTTTGAAGAAACCTTATAATGTCTTTCTGCCTTATACACACATTGCACTGCATACTTAGTAAGATAAACTAAATTAGGAAAAATGCTTTTTTCAGCAGCAGCAAAGTTTTAAACTACTGAGTGCTGAACTTCATACTGAGAACAGACATAAGGTAAACTGCTTAATGAACAGCAACTCAGCAGGTAAGAATAATTTCTGCCTATTTGCAGAAAGGACCACAGCCACAAGATCAGAAAAGGAAGACTGTCCTAAGAGCTTTACTCATACTAGTATGTTTAACCACAGGCAGCTGAAGCAGGCAGTGGAAACCATGTCATCAACTTAAATCCTTTCCTCCTAATCATACTCAGGATAATCTGGTGCTTTCCCCCTTTCTTGTTAGGTAAAAAGATGCTCTTCTAAAAAAACCTGCCTATATGCTGTACCAAAAATAGATGAGAAGCATTCAGAACAACAGCTTACTCTGACCTTTAAATCCTCTTGTTTTAATCTTTCTATAGCATCAATCACTGTACATGTCAGCGTGCTGCAATTCACAAAACACACAAACTCCTGAAAAAAATTGTCCAATAACACCACGCAAGAGGACATGTTTCAATATAACCCTTTACATTCACCATCTTTACCACATTCTTGATCTGCAAGAGTATGTCTAAACCCAAGATAACTGAGAACATTTACAACAGCATTCTACTCACAAGTGTTACCTACAACATAACCCTACTGTCCTAAGAGTGGGCTGTCAACTCTGGTAGACTGCTTCCATGAATAATTTTGTTTCCAGGGCCTTTTCTTAATGTTGATGCAACAGCAAGGTAGATACAGTGTACAACTTGTTACTGGCATATCTCCATTTCTTACCTGAAGCTTGCACATACATCCACAGTGATGTGGACTTTCAAATGGCAAAATCTATCCCTAAAAGCAATTTATAAATAATGTCTCCAACTGAGGTAAGCAGTCAAAGAAACTTCTTCAAAACTGATCTATTCCAAATGAAAATACAGTTGTATTGAAGAACAATTGTAGACCATCTCAGTGACTCTTCCCTCTATCACTGAGAGAATACTGAAGCATCTTTAGAGACATCAAGATTTAAAAAAAAAAAAAGTAGGTCTCAGTAAAAATCAAAAGGTTTCAAAGACCACACTGGGTTTTTTGCTCATAAAAGGAGCCTAAATTGGGAGGTTAGCTTTCTAGCAGTGAATTTTTGTAAACTGCAGATGTAACATCCATATGGAAAAGAGAGACACAATTTCAAGTCATGGGCTTTCACAAGTTTTAGTTAAAACAGATTTCCTTCTTAAAGAAAACACCTACCATGTATCTATTATATAATAAAGAGACATGTAAAAACCATCTTATTTGGCTCTATTTTGATCAGAATAATTTAAAATAAAATACTGTTAATCTTTCAATTAAGGACTTGTTAGTAAATCTGTTCAGGGGTTGACAGTTTAAAGAAAGGAAAATGAATGTTGGATGAATGAGAGCAATGCCTGAGAAATCATGACAAGCTGAAAGAAGGCAAGGAAGGAGCGGTGGTTTACAACATTTGAAGCATCATCCTGTATCTTCTGCACAGAGTTGCAGAAATAGCTCTCTGCCTCAAACTAGGATTCTAGACCTGCTCTTCCAGCAACAGTGACTTTGAGGACAGCTGCTGACCTAACTTACCTACTACATCGATCTTTGCATTGACATATAGGCAGACTGCCACAGAATCAAGACACTGCCTTTTTTAAGGTTAGCTTGCCAACTTCCAAGCAAAACTTACATGGCCTTCCATGCCTTCCTGAGGACTCCAGTCTTTCCAGCTGTTTCTTCCAGCTTTTAGCCGTATCACCTCATCTGGCCACTGCAGCTCTTTCCTTTTTGACACGTTGATCCCTTCCAGTACTTGACTGGGATCCATTAACTATAAGTAGGAATTGAGTTTTGACTGTTAGTTCAGCCAAAATTTAAAAGAAACAGATAAACTGTAACCCTTTGCATAATTCCAGATAACTGACTTTAACCCACTGAAACTGATTTCTGACCAATTTCAAGGTTGGAAACGAGCTCCAGGCTCTCCAAGCCCAAACAGCACTGAATTTGGAAATGATGCTGTGGTTTCAGACACCAGTGAATATGGTGAGTATGCCAGTTCACTGAAGCAACAGCTCTGGCTCCATTCCCCACCTCTTTCAGTTATACTAGCTCATGGCAGGGTTGGGGAGCTGGCACAACAAAAGCATTGGCAGCACACAGTCTAGTAGCAGGGAAAAGTTAAGCAATGATGAGCTGTTACAATAGGCTCATTACTTCTTACAGAATATCTTAAGAAACTTGGGGAATTCATTGTTAGGCAGAAGTATTTATCTACTAGCACGGTTAGTTGAGACCCACCCCATGTTTTGAAGTAAACTGGCCTTTCCACAGGGCAAGCAGGAGAAAACTCCTGAAAAATTCTTCCTATTTAAGGACAGAGAGAACTCCATAATGTCCACTATCCAAGGGCACATATCCACTTTATCCTCCTCACATAGAGGATTAATAAGCAGCTTCATAAAAGGGCCCTTGCCTACAAACAAAAGCTATTAAGCACAGACCTGAAAAATTAATTTAACTTTGCCCACTATGATGCAATTTACTAAGGATTACTCTAAACTGAGGTGGTATCAGCAATGAAATCATGTTTATTATGATCTAACTTCTTAAATAGACTTCTTGAGGTTTCCCACAAGTATAATGCCAAAGACATGTATGTGGGGCTAATAAAAGCTAAGAAAGCGAGAATACACATTCCTGGATTTTCACAAAACAACTAAGGCTGCCATGATTAACTTAGTCAATAGTGAAATCTTTGCTGCTCAGTAAATCCTGAAGTGGATATAACCAAAGAATAAATACACAGGAAAGTGAAAGCAAGTATTTTACACTTACTTTTGTGGAAAATCTACTTGGCTTCAAAGAAAAAAGCCTTCTATCCTGAAAATGAAGCTGTTTAGCTTTACCTGCTGTAAAGTATAAAAGGTAAACTAAATATGAAGTGGAACTGAGTTCCACTGACATTCTCAGAGCTGCACTACAGCAAAACATAAAAATAATGTAAACAAGGAGCATACAGGAAGGCTGCTTGTCCAGAAAACCTTTTCTTTACATTAATTCTCCAAACATAACTACACAGAAACTGTATACCAGATATTCCAGAACGTGTATTTGTAATTAGCGATTTTAACAACATACAAAAGAACAACTAATAAAAGCACGTGGAAACATAAATTAACTTGTTCTTCTAGACTATTCACCTGGATTCTGTAAATAACGTCATCCTTTTTGGCTTGCATTTGGTTTGCAGGGCTTGCACTGCCACCTGACTGAGTTTCAGCTGCATTACTCCCTCCTTCTGTCCCTAGAAAGCCCACAAGGGCATGCTGTTTACAGGCTGGGATGCTTTGGCTGGAGCTGCTAGAAGAGGGCAGTCCATGCTGCACGCTGACCCCAGTCTGGCCAGTAGGTTCCATTTGGTTCACCATAGATAGGCGGGACTGGATGGATGATGGGAGGTTACGAAGGGATATCTGACTGGTGGAAGAGCGCCGGCAAGGCACAAAGCCTGTTGTGGATGTGCGAAGAGATGAATGACGGCTGCCGTAGCAGTAGGATGAATGGCTAGCTACTGAGGCACGGGCAGGGGAATGTCTGACAAGGCTGGACTGCACAGAGTGAGAGCTGTGACTGGTGCCTAAAAGTAAAAGATACAGAATCAGGAAAATTTGATAAAGCCTCCCACACACAATAGATTGCCAACACACAAATGTTTTAGTGCACAGATATACAAAACTGATTGGTCTATCCAACATCATCTGAAACAGATGTATTGCAGAAGATCTCTGCTGCATCTCACATAGCAGAACATGTCAATACATTCCATTCATCTTATCTCAGAATTTCATATTCTGTTCAATTCACAAGCCCTATCAGACAAGTACCTTGAAAAATGCTTCAGTCTTGCACTTTCTGCATTAACAATTTCCTACTTAATATTAGCACTTCAGTTTACCATAAGGCAATGAGAGAGGTACAGATGCCCATGTTTCAAAATAATATGCTTGATTACACATTCAAAGTTTGGGTCAGAAAATTTGTTAGAACAAAAGCTACTTTAAAACAAGTTCAAATTTAATACACTTAAAGCTAAAAATAGAGATTGCAGTTCATAGGCATAGGTGTAATTGCTTTTCCTATACTAAATATTTGCAGATAATTAGCTCTATCAGCTGAGGAGTTATGTTCCTACAACTACATAAATCTGTATTTTCTTTGTGAGTAAAGGCAATGTCTGAAAGACTTTCTCAGCTTTAGTGTTTGCTGCCTCCTTAACTACAGATCACTATGGACCCTTGGATAGGTTCAGCTAGAATACTGTGCAAATAAGAGAACTTGTATCACTGTATAAGAAATATAAACACTCCCAAAAAATGATGAGTTCAGCATTTGCAAACAACAGAAGTAAAAAGATCCAGTCTGTAGAAACCTGTTATAAAAAGTTATTTAATCTATTTTGTCAGCACAACTATACCCCTATTTATCAGATCTGTTTGGGAACCTTGTATTGCATAAAACAGTACTGTAGTTTGAGATGAATCCAACAGCTCTTAACATAAAATCACATCACTTTAGTTTGCTTTTTCTTCTAACTTAGGCCAAAGAGCTGAGAGGCCTGTTCTGGCTATAGGACTGAACGCATATGAAGTTGTTTCTTTGTTTCAACTTTACCCAGAGTGGAGGGATGAGTTGGTGGATGAGCTGCAGGAAAAGTTGTGGGATGAGCTGCAACAGGAGGGTGCTGTACTGCTCCAGGTCCCTGCCCTGTAGTTGCATTCCCTCCTCCTTGGGACATGCTGCTCTGTGACTCATTGATAGTTGCATTGTTACTTGTGCAAGAAGCTCCACCTCCAGCATCTGAATCTTCAATATTTCCACCACTATTGCAGCCAGCTCCACAGCCTTTCCTTAGTCTGGAAACATAATGCAAGTGATACATTAAGGCACACCTCCTAATCATCAGTATTCTAAGAAATGCTTCATGACATGCAAAAGGATCAGCACAATCCACAGCATTGCCTAAAATCATTAAAATTTGACTTTATTTTCTCAGAATATGCTTGTGAAATATAAACACTGCTTTCTAAGAGATTGCAATTCTTTTCATGATGGCTATTCAATACCATTATTTATGACAAGTCAAGTGCTCATATAAATTAGCTTTTTAAAAATTATGCCACCTCTTGTTATAGATAATGAGATGACTGGCTCTCGCAATTACGGGATGAATATTGGGTGTATATTAAGAGAAGCTTTATTGATGTATAGTTATGTTATTGTAGTTTGTTGTTTAGATGTCCTCTGTTCTCCCCATAGTCCCCTTCCCCCCGCCCCTCTGTTGCCACCAGACAGCCTGGGTTGTCTAGGACAGGTAGAAAGAAGGCATATACATTTACCCCTCGCATGGGGCAATTGGGAAGAAGAGTTGACTGACAGACTTTGGGAGAGGTCAAGTTTGGCTGATGCAACTCCCAGGGGTATAAAAGGCAAAGCATCCATCTTGAAGATGAGCCAGCCATGTGGTAGGCAGCCACAGGAGGCTTCCAGTGCTGTTTTTCCTTATTTAGTCCTTTTGTTGTACTTTTTGTTAAGGTTGAATAAACCTTTTAAAATTTTTAAATTAAGCAGTCATTTCTCACGCTCTGAAGTACAATAAAGTGATAAAATTCCAACTCAAATGCTCATAGAACATCCTGGTTATTTTGGAAAAGTTTAGTAAAACTTATGCTACTTAACACACTAGTCATGTATAACTGTTACACTGCAAAATCTTTGTCTACACAGACTAGCAAGGAAACAATATTTGCTGGATTTTTAATGTATTTGGTTTCTGATATCTTCGGAATTGCACTCACAATTGTTTGAAGCATACAATGAACATTCATACAGCAGGTTAGCCACCATTTTCCAGTATACATAACCATACAGTTTTTTCATCACACTGTTTACACTAATAAACTTCAAATGGACACAAAAACAACAGCACATTTCCTCCTCCTGTCAATTCCTACTTTTAATTTTCTTTTCTGTCACACTCAAGCACTCCTTTCCAATTTTTTTGTCCCAGGACACAGAATCCTGAGGCATAAACCTTGGATTCAAATACTGTTGTGTATCATGCTTTCACCTGTTATTCTATCAAGTTGGACAAGCCGATGGCAATAGGAGACAAACACCACAGACTACAGTAAATGTGGCATTTTTGGCACTCTGGGTGAAGCTGCATGTTCTGTTCTGATATGCTGTAGATGTCTAAGATAAATACAACCATCAGAACAGCTACAGGACTGTTCAGACCATGGCACAAGCTCCTGGAACTACTAAGAACTGGGATGCACATTTCTGAATGCCACACAGCTGCCACTGCTGCTTTTGGAGCCACAGACACAGAGGGCCAGAAGTGCAGTAAAAGTTCTCACAGCCTATAAAACACAGCACAGCAAGAGTTTGTACTGGATTACCCAGGGGTCACATGGGGCAACAATTATATCATTCCAGTTACTTGTTCTGGCACTAACATACAGCATTATATAACATATAAGCACTTGTGAGGTTTTGAACAAGAGCTAAAGCTTGCATAACTATGGATGAGCATGCTCTAAAACATTAATATAGGCACTCTCATGCTAAAGATCTGCCAGACAGGAACCCTACCAAACAGTCCTGATTCTGCAAAGATGATATTATAGACTGCAAAAGCCATCATACTGAAAAAAACATAGTACAGAAGTTGCATTGTCTCTCATTATCAGACCTAACATTAGATCTGAAGTTGCAGTTCCTGCATCTAGAATTTGTCTTCTTTCCTCTGAGCTCTCATTTACATAGTTTGTGCTATATTACTCAGCCTTGGAGATTAACCCTGTACCAAAGCAGTTGCCATATGTTACTGATGTGCCTAAAATAACAGTCAAGGTTTATTTATTTTAATGTGACTGAATATTATAAATTATGCTGTGTTGAGCCTGTGCAAAATTAGTTAATGAAATATGAGAGCATGAACACATGCTAATGAGAACCCCTTTCCTCAGCTCACCTGTGCCATGTAGACACTATGAAGTTTCTGATGTTTCCTAAGCTGATGGCTCCCCCAAGAATGTCCTTTAGCTGTTCATGACTATCTGAATAGGAAGTAGTTAAAGGTGAGACATAGATTGGGTATCCAATTGGCTGGTCACAAGAAGAGTTGATCATGTTCCTCAGAGCTTGTTTAGCATTTTGGATACTTCCTCTTTCTGGATTACGATTACGCAGGAAGACAAGCTCCTGCTGTTGTCCTGCCCACAGGCCACGTACACACTCCTTATTGACCTGCAAAAGCCAAGAAGAGAGGCTGTGTCACAAAGTGAAGAAAGAATGAGAGCACGTGGTGACTGCTGTGTTACACCAAAGCCTTCGTGAGCGCATGCAGTATTGCACTGCAGAACTGCCAGCATTCACATGCAGTTCTTTTACAGGCTGAACTTAGGGACATAGGCTGCAACAGTGAGGATAAAGAAATTTAAGAACGGGATGAGAAATAAGTGAGAAGGAGCTGATTTTTTGATACAATACTTCCACTGTATGAGACGAACCAGCCCTATTAATAAAAAAACAGTAAAGATTTCAGTCGAGGCAGCAGTTTAGTATAGTTATTAAAATACACCCCAACTTGCTGTCACATTATGAAATGTACACAAAGCTTACCTTAATGACCCTGAAACTGAGATAGCGCTTATTGAGCATAATGATTTTATATTCATTGGTGCCATCATCCATCACGTGGCGCAGAGCAAGAAGGGACGGAGAATTGGAAAGAACTGCACTTCGCCAAGCAGGGTCCCCTTCATGTGCTATAACTAGATTTTCTTCATGAGTTGTTATAGCTTCATAAAGGACAGAAGGATCATCATATTCATCTGGAGAAGTGAAGTGATCCTGTTTCCAATAATACATGTTCATTAAGGTATGATTAACATTTCAGATGTAACTACATATAAAAAGAGAACGTTTCACACCTCAAACTTTTTAAATGATCAGTGCATTACACAAAGTTAGCCATCAAAAGTATCAAATACCTACTTTAGAACAGTGTTAAAGATGACTTCTTTTACAACAGATTGGTTCTGTTTGCTTATATTTGCTTTGTTTTCAACTTAAAACCAAAATGATTGGAAGGACCTGCCTATCACAGATTCAAGTAAATTTCTAGGTGAATTTTACACTAGATTTATATCTATTTATACTGTTGGAAGAAGCTTTTTAGTTTTAGCTTCTCTTCTTATCCATAAGCCTCCAACTGTAAAACACTCTTAAGTAAAGCACTGATTATTCACTGAGACTGTACTATATGAAAATAGCAATAAGAAAAAAATATTTACTATTAAAAAGTTCACATTAATACTTGATGACAAACTTCTTCAGCATCAAGACAACTTACATTACTATCAAGAAAACTTACATCACTGCCAATCAAATAAAAACTGCAAAACACAACACAAACAAAATACAAAATCTGCAAGTTCAATTCAGTATTGAGTAACATTACTTTCTGGGTAAAAAAGGATTGTGGTTAATAGCTAAATTTCCACACTGACTGAAGCTTGAGTATGTTGATGCACTGCAAATGAATTAAATTGTCTTTCACAGATTAACAGAATAATGTTCAGAACTTTTATTTTTTCACTGTTAGTGTGATCTGGTTTTCTCTCACTCTTCATTCTTTGACTTCAATCAAGCCCATTTTGCACAGCAACCCTCTGAGAACACTTAGAGAGTTGTTGAAGTGGTACTTCTGCTGGTTTCAACAATAATTTGGTAATTATTCTGCTTTGCTGTATGTACTCCTATCACACACATTCCAGATTCAGAGAGTTTGTGTTACATGAATAAGTTAATTTCAATCACTGCTAGTTTTGGGAGACTACAGACTGCAATGAAGGCAAAAAAAGAAACCTTTATTATTAATTTTTTAAATGCAACTAAGATTTGTTTACTTATTGCTTTTCAAGCAATCTATTCTTCCTAAATACCAACACTTCTCCCCCCTTACAGAGTGCTTATCACTAAGTACATGTTTTCTTGTACTTGCTGAGTTAATACATGCACTGGACAGAATTTGAGATCATTGCTCTTCACCCACACTTCACTACAAAGACAAACTCTATTTTCAGCTTATGGAAAAGCAACCTTCTCATTCTCACCTGAAACCTGTGATTACAACACTTCAAAGTAAAAAGAACAAGAAAAACAACTCCCACTGGAGGAGAGGACTATGCAGCTTTGAACACATAACCTTTTAAACCAACTACATATGTGTAGGGAGGGAAGAGGAAAAATATCAGAGAAGCTGTTCATAAAGGAAATCTCTAGATAGGTATGAAAAGGGCTTGACATGTTCTCTGATCTACAGTTAATGGAATTTTCAAGCTCTGAGCATAAACAGCATTCACTTTTCCTCTGTATCACCTTCCACAAAATCTGTAATAAATCAAAGGACAAGACACAATAGTCCCTCGTTTTCAGTAATCAATTTCTATCACAGTCTTTTTATTCTCATCCTCTTTTTCCTTTCTCCCAGCCACTAATTTTTAAAAGAGAAAATGCACAAAAATAAAAAACTGGACACATCTTTCTGTGTAATTTCTCACTTGATGTAGCTTCAGTGACATCCGTATTCCAGGGACCACTACTTTCCTCAGTAATTCCATGTCAGCAAAGATCCATTCATCTCTAATTGAAGATATACGGAAGTCACCCTTAAACAGGGCATGTAGGCCATACAAGAAGGATTCCAGGTTACTGTTGAGGGGGAAAAAAATCAAAACAACCCAAATATTAACAGAAGTACAAACATATCCACAGTTACCATCACTGAAAAGAAACTACTGAGCTGCACAGAAAGGCACATAATTTTTCTCTACCAAGGTAAGCTACAGGATAAGAGAGAGAAAAGATGTGTGTGTAAAAAAAATTGGTGCATCACATGTCTACCTGCAATGAACAGGTAATGAACAAACTATACATGCAACAAACTATTTACATGGACTAAAGCAAACAAATATCACGAGAAGTGCCTGATTTAATTCTAAAGATTTTTAAAGGCAAAACTTTTCAGGGTATGTAACACAACAGACCAGTTAAAGAGGGTATCCAACTTCAGTTGTCCATGCTTTATTACAAAATAAAAATGTTGTTAACTTTTCATGCTTAAAAGGCACTGTTTTCAATTACTAAGCTAACTTAAGAGTGAAGAACCAAATATGCTCTGATGAATCTTGGAAATCCATATATACACAACCTTCAAGAGGCAATTGGCTGGTACTTAGAGGAATTAATTAACAGTTGCCCTGAAATTGAAGTAGAACAGGTTTTATAGTCAGCATCTAGCTGACCAATAGCTTCCACATCCAATTATGCTTCTTTTTAAGCCATCACCTTGTGATTTCCTGAACCTCATAGCTGTATTTTACATTTGCTTTCTAAAATTGAGGCTGTCACTCTGCAAGAAAGTTGCCATATGACAACAGATTTGAGCTGACGATTTGTACAAAACACAACTGTTTGCCACAGAGCCACCTAAACTGTGATATTTACCACAATGGTCTCATCTAACATCCACCAAGACATATCAGTTTTTCATCTTAAGAAACCTTCCTCTTTTTCCCCTTACTTCCATATAAGACATCTAGTTGGTGCAGGAAATGGAGCTTACTTTTAGAACTCGGTCAGTTCTAAACTGGTTATAACTAGTCCTTACCCATACCAGAACTCCCATCTTGAATTAGTTCAGTAAAACAATATGCTTAGCTGCAAGTTCTCCCTCATATGCTCTTCTTCAGTTACATTTCACTGGCTGTTGTAATGAAGACATAGCAAATCTGCCCAGCTCAAGGCAAGATTACATTAATTATCTATTTCTTCTATGAAAAGATACTCATCTAAAAACCTAATCTAAGAACTCAGAGGGATTTTGAGGACAGGAAAATTACAGCAACAACATTTTATTACCTAGACATATGATGTGAAGCTGTTCCCAGTGCTCTCCGCCCCAGAACACACAGTCCATAACACAATGTCACTAGGGGTGAGTCTTTACTTGAATCCAGTGGCTTGTAATAATAAAAGAAAAAATAATAAATTAGGTGACTGGAATAAAGAAATGGCCACTGAAAAGGAAGATTCTGCCAGAAGGAGTAAAAAGACCCAAACATAGCACTTCTCAAGTGTGTGTATGTACCTATCACAGCAGTCACTCTTAAAAAAACAATTTTGATTCAAAGTCTGAGCAAGAGTTTTAGAAGTATTTAAGAATATTTGTAAAGGTGAACACACATATATGATTATTTGAAATAAGAAACTGTAAGCTAAACAAATGCATGCTACATTCCCCGTGGCGTGTATCTTGCAGGCAAACTGCTGATTAGTTAAATTACAGGGTTTAGAGAAAAATATTTTCTGTGAATACAGTGGATTATCACTGGTTAGGAGTATTTAAGCCTGATTTACCTGACAACTTCCCTGGACTACAGCTTTAGTCAAGGGGTTAGTTAGGGGAGACTTGCCCTCAGTTCAAGGCCAGTAGTATACCCAGGGTATATAATGCCCTAGCAAATGGCATCATTCAATTAAGTGATTAAATCTGATTTTCAGTACATATACAAAATATTTCATGTTCATTTCTTGGAGGGAAATAATGTTCTTTGGTTGTTGTTTGTCCTTTGACCACAGGACATTAAGTCTTACCCCTGTTAAAACGAGCTTTAACTGATCTTTTACCTCCAAAGCAAAACTGAACCCTTAAGTCTTGGGTCCCTCATTAAACACATAAATTCCAATTATATTCCTGTCCCTTTAATCTCAATCAATTTCTGCTTATTCTCAAAGGCAACGCTAATTTGACACAGTTATTTTGTAAACAGTAAAAAGTCAAGGCATTCCTCTACAAACATACTAACACTCCTATTTAAAAGGTGGAAGGATTGTAGAAAGAAGAAAAGGTTGAATGTAGGATGATTGTTTTCACAAGCCAACAATTCCAGCGATCTCATGAAATGGTATAATGTGATCACTGAGAAAGAAGAAGTGAGTCTAAACTGGAAATAGGTATCTTGGGTTTTAGGGATTTTTGTTTTGGAGTTTTTTCGTTTAAGTTAGATATCAGTGTTCACTAATCAACTCCAAGTACAAAACATCAATTCTGGAGACATACCCTTCAGCATGTAGATAAATGTCTAAGATTCAACTGGTTGATTTGAGCTGGCAAATAAAATTCATTAATGAACTGGTTAAATCGTACACTACTTACAGAACCTATTAAATTCACATCTCAGAAATGGAAGATCAAAACCATTTCAATCAATCTACTTTAATTATACATACTTATTTTAAAAATCAGCATTTAAGCCATCTGTAAGTCAAACCAACAGGAAAAAAGTGACACCATTCTAGAATAGTGAATGGCTTTCCTCACATACTTACCTTTTCTCTTCGAGAGCAACAATATTCTATCCAGTTCAAATATATCATACAGAAGCTCTCTCGTGAGATCCCTGCCAGACGGTGGTCATAATCCTCATCAATATTGGGGTTAAATGTTGGGTCTACATCCACATAATTGCGGTCTGTGCACAGCCGCAGTCCCTCCTGCATTGTCTCGTTAGCTAACCATTCCTCTAGCTTGGGGGATGTTGTGACATAATAGATGATTCCCTGAAACAGCAGCAGTTAAAAATATGAGTCAATACTGCAATTTAAAAAAACCCAGTCAATCTCAATGTGTAAACTTATTTGAATTTTTTTTGTGAAAATGAACAGAACTGACACACAGTAGCATTTATATCGCTCACAGGTACAATAGATTTGCATAGAAAACACAATAGAGTGGTGTATAGGAGTATTTTTCAAAAAAATATATATACACTCCTATATAAATGTCAGGATTTCTGAAGCCTACACTGAAGGAATAAGGAAAGGAAAAAAAGGATGGGATAGGATCCTCACTGTAATTCTTGCAGAAAACAAATACATTGAAATTTTTATTTAGTTAACATGGAGGCTTAGATACAGAATTTCTAAAGAATTCTAAATTTTAAAAAAAGCTAAAACACAGAAGAGTTTAAGATCCCTGTGCTAGGGAACGCAACTTGTGTGCATGTGTGAATAAGTATCCTGGAAATATATTAACCTGAAAATTTTCAGCTCTCAGTAAGAGAGTAGCTTATGAATAGTCTCAATTAGTACACTGATTATCTGAAAGGATCTGAGGCTACAGTCGTCTTAAAATTGGAAGAGAGGGCTTGTTTCTTTCTGAAGAACAAAAGATGGGTTTGGACAGCTTATGAAGACCAAAGCAGCTTGGCTTTCTCTAAAGAAACTAACTAACCAACTCTTCTTTTACAACAGACCTGTTGTATTTGGGTAACAGTTTTAAATTTTCTATTCCAGCTTCAGCTAGGAGGTGTCCTCTCTCTGATCTGGAGTACAGGGTCGTTGTCCTGCTCATGTGCCAGACTACTGAGTCACCATCAGTACAACAAACTGCCCGCCTTTGCAGAAGGTATTCATACATCTGTAATTATCACCTCACCCTAGGTCCTCATGTGACAGACATTATGGGGTCAAGACATTGAGCAGCTCCCAGGTGTAGCCCAGTCAGCCTCCCCCCATTGGCTGCACTGAGCCAAACCATACCTTCACATAGTAAGTGGTGAGAATTTTCCGGAGATCAAACACTTGAAGCATGGAAGCTGCACTGTTGTCAGTGATGCTGTAACCCTCCAGAACATACTTTGTTACAAGCACTTCCCAAGCCAGCCAACGCTGCCCAAAGGCAGCATTGAAGGAAAGCATGTGAGGAAGATGGCCTGGTTCACAGCAACAAAAACCTTCATCTTCCTCTACACCTTCAGTGATGGCCTCTACTTCTCGTTGCTGACAGTAAGTTCCTTAGGAGAAAATAGAGGAAAGAAGAAAGAGTTGAATGCTTTATATGACTGCTTTAATGTGAACTTGTGTTTGAAGACTTTAAAATTCAACCTATTTCAAATTAAATTCTTTTAACACTAAGTGAACTATCTGCCAATAAACACAAAATATTTAGATAGCTTAATTTATCACTCTAGGATCCCATTTTAGTTAGGTTTCACTAAGAAGTAACCATGTTGCACTAAAATGGAAAGAGGGACTTAGCATCAAGTGACAGGAGCGCCAAGAGGCCCTGCAGCCCATTTTCAAAGCAATTTATTAACACGACAAAACTGAAAATAACTTCAGTTTTCAAAGCAGAAGCCTACTTTTTAGTGCAGACAGCTAAGGACATCTAAGACACTCACCTCTGAATTCAAGCCCCCTCAGCTGGAAGGTGACCAAGCCGTTTCCTATCTCTATAAGGTGTACTAGTGCATTGAGGTAGTCAGAGGCTAGGATGAAGCAGTCCCCAGTACTGTAGTTTCCCCAGCGACCCAACAACAAGTCTCCACATAAGCTGTGCTGAAGGGAACGGGTTAAATGCTCATAGAAGATAGAATTCAAGTTGTTATCATCTGAACCTGCAGGAAGATTGAATTTAGGTTATCTGAAACTGCAGAAAAACATCAAGCTTGAATGTTAATTATTACTTCACATTGAATCCTATCTTTTTCTTGACCACAATGTTGTTTCAAGGTCACTCCCCACTGCCCCTTTTTTTACGGGACAACTACTCCAAATGAATGTCAAGTAACATTTGTATTTTGAACCAAATTTTTTCTTAGTCACTCCTCCATTTTCCAAATTATTCCTTCAGTTCCACTCATGCACCTCCCATCAACCTATTCCAGATAACAAAGTGCAAAAGCAAATGAGCACAGACATCTCAGTGATGTCTGCTGCACTCATCTCATTACCATGACATTGAGACACCCTCAAATAATACTTGGTACTTTTTAAATTACTCAAGAATAAAAAGCAAAACAGTTTAATGCCTGCTACAATTATAAATAAAAAGGTAAAGCAGAAACACAAACCTAAGAGTGAAATCAAAAAACTTATGGGAGAGCCTAAAGAATAAACCAAGAGAGATGACAGAAGAAAAACTAACAGTAGACAGAGCAACAGATGTTGGGCATGGCTGGACAAGATCAGAGGTCAAAGTGATCATGAATCCTAATATATTATATACATATTCTATATAAAAATCCAATAAAAGCCATTTACATTTGGAAAAAAAAAAAGCCACAAAAAGAAAACTCACCCCTAAAAAAAAATAAACCCACCAACCCACTTCCCAAATGGCCCCCTCCCCCTCAAACAAAACAACACCCAAAAACTTCAAACTAACTACCAAAATCCAGCTAGGAGAGCTACCTGGATTCCGATCCAGCTGTGAAGCCAGTCTAGTATTTGAATGATCCACACGTTTTGTGCTGAAAAAAACAAAATAAAGCATACTTATTACAAAATCTATTACTGTAAGAATGGCTAAGAAAAGAAACTACTAATACAGTAGTCAATATTCCAAATGAAATAGTTTCAAAAAGTTATTTTAAAATAATTTTAGATGCATATTTTCTGCTCTTCTCATGTGTAAAAGTATATTTTGTGTATGATAGCACTATAATGCCTAATAAAGTTTGTCCACAATAAATAGCCATAGAATAGTCTTGCACTTTAGATGAAAGTGCATATATTTTCTTAGGTGTCAAAGTTTTAGATGTGAGAAAAAATTAAGACCAATTAAATCAGCCCAGCTAACATTTCAATAGAAAGACTTTTTCTTTAGTGAAAGATTAAATTTTAGACAGTTCTTCCATTATGTGAAATTACTTCTATAACGCTTTAATCTAAGATTTGGAATATTTCATTTAAACTGTTCTAATGTTAGAAGGGAAATAAGAAACACCAGAAACATCCACTCAACTTGCACTACGCTGTTTATATAATATTTTATTGGTCTGATACACTATCACCAATAGGGAGCTTAAGAGAAATAAAATAAAAAGAAACATTCTGACCTGAAGATTCTTTTACTACTGATCCCACCTTGAACAAAAAAATACTTATTGGGAAGATTTTTGTATTAAGTTCAGCCAGTTTTGCTGTGAGCAGAACAATAACCAACATAGGTAAAATACACCTATGAACTGGTCCCCAAAACTTTCTTATACATAAACTTACTCTTTGATTAAAATTGCACTTCACAATACCATAAATTCCATGTTTAAAAACACCAGGATGGCATATCACTAAGTAGAAATTACTAAAGCAGCTGAAGCAAATTATCCTAGTGTAAAAAACAGCTGCTACAGTATTTCAGAAACAAATTCAGTGAAAACTTACAGTGCTTTATACTAGTTTTCTCTGACAGAAAAAAGTAGCAGAAATTCACAAATTAAAAAAGAAACAAACGCCCCAAACCAACACTTCAGACATATCTAGTCTATTAAAAACTAGTTATTTAAAACTTTATTATTTCACCTACTTGTAGTCTCTTTCCCAGAATTTGACAGGCCTGGCATATGAAGTGATGAATATTGCACTTCCCAGAAAAGGATTCAGTGGAGTAGAGAAGAAAGCAGACACAACTGCTTGGACAAACAACATGGCAGAATCTGTAGGATATGAGAATTAAGGAAAGCAAAGCCACAACTACCTTTTTTAGCTTCTGTGATTGTGTTCAATACGGACAATAACACCAATGAAGAGCAAAACAAGATCTCTACGAATTTCTATGCAGCAAAGATGTTTGTAGTATTTCCAGCAATAAGGGGATTCTTTCTGTTTCTAAAAACAGAAATAGATGGAAATCTGGTACTAGACATGACAGTCATTCCCAAAAATTCAGTTGAAAATACTAACTCAACACTCCATTCAAACCAGCCTACAGAAGGTTAAAATGAAAAATTCAAGTCTAAAACCATAATGACTGACTCCTGTAAAAGGGAATGACTAGCAAAATAAAAATCATGTGATTTTCAGAATTACTTCTGGTCCATGTTTCTTTTACATCAGGATACTATTCCTACCATTACCACATAATTCATAGTATTGTAACAACGCAGAAAGTGTGCACAGCTTCCTTGTAAATACTCACTAGACAAACCTGCTCCTTCAGCAGTTTTACCCCGTAACACAGAATCCATTATAATGCAGTCCTCAGAAGTCATAAACACACGACTTCAAAAGAAAGTTTGCATTTTCAAAGGATACGTGGCACAGCAAAGGGCTGGGCAAAAGCGTGGAAGGCAGACCCCCATGTGATCTGCCAGGGAGCAATGTAGGTATATACAAATCTCAATTTATAAAAGAGTTCCCAAAGCTACAGGGAAAAAAAAAAAAAAGAGAAAAACAATTCAGTATTTTCACTAATAATCAACATGTCTTGCATCCTGGGGAATTTACTGGTCATCCTAGAACTCTTATTGATCTACCAGAAGCTTTGAGATTTCTAAAAAGGATGCTATTATAAAAGCAAGTAATATAAGATGCACTTGATTGTTCTACGTACAAACTCAGGAGATGTTTAGAAAGTTACATATGGTTTCTCAAGCCAACATAAATGCTTGGGAAAGAGAAGTCTTAGCTGCCTTACAGCATATCTATTACAATACAAAAGACTGAGAATCTGCAAGATTACCTATCTGATAGGACTATCCACCTGTTTTCCCCTTTGGATGAACTGAAACACCTAAAAACAGAGTTAAAAGTTACCTTGCTGAAGAGTATGGACATGAAGAAGAGATCTAGCAGCATGGTCTCAGTAAAACTTTTGTAATCAAAAGTAAAGAAGAGCACTGTGAAAATAACAGTGACATACTGGCACGTTGGGCTACTGAATGATGAACGCAGTAACTTCAAGCCAGCTATTGTGATCATTAAAGCACCCAACCTGTGTAAAGAAGTCACACAAAACAGTTATTACCTGTTATCTGGAAGGTGTTTAAAGACCACTTAAGTTGTGCTTAATGCAATTGCTAACCGGTCATGCAATACCAATCTCTTCAAACTTCGATTTGGGTTTGCTTTTGGAATTGGGGGCAGGGGGTGTTAATGATTTGTTGTTTTTTTAAAGACAACTTCTGATTTTTTTTTTTAAAAAAGGTTACTATCTAAATCTTTTCATCAGTATTCTCAAACCAATCAATGTTCAAGATTATTTCTAAGCGTGCCACTAAAGAAGAAAAAAAATTAGGAGATGAAATATCCTTATAGTCTGAAGAGAAACCTGATCTTTAATTTAGGTTATGAATACTAAAATAAAAAATGCTAGATTAATCATCAAGAGGATGTTAATGAACACTGGATTATCATTTCCTGCGTGACTATATTGCTCTAATTTCTATTGAGGGAACAGCAGTTTTTTTTCAGACATAGCAACTGACATAGCACAGGGTTATTAAAAAAAGAAGTTAAAGTAACATAATGGCAACATTCCTCCCAAAGGTCTCATAGTGACTGTGATATTGAACTCAAAACAAGAATTTACTAGATGCAGGGATTAAAATTAAGAAAGCCAAAAAAGCCACACACCACCCCACAAAATTCATTGAACAATCTGCCCCCCAAAATATTTTCTGTTTAGTTTCAATACTTATACTCTTTTGTTCTAAATGAATAGAACTTCAAATACAAAAAAGACACATGGTTACTGTTTCTTGGAGGCAAAAAATGCAGTGCCTATTACTGAGCTACCATTTGCTGAGACAGTCAGATACACTGCTCAAGGGATTATAACTACAACTCAATTTAAGAAGCAGTGTGCAATTCCATGTGGATATGGATTACACTTAGGGGCTAGGAAGCCTGGGGAATTCCTTGATGAGAGAAGAAAGGGGCAGAGAGGCAGCACGCCAGCACACCAACTCAGGGAACAAGTCTGAAATTTACACCTGATAAAATACCAGAACATATCAACACTATCTTGAACTTGCCATCTGGATAATCATATTATAGACTCCATGGCTCAACAAGCAAACTTATCACACTACTAGGTAATTCCACAACATTCCATCTTCACAGTATATGCTACAAGTTGAATGATTTATCTTTGCAGGAGTGTCCAGTTTAACACTGCTATACTCCAATCAGTTTAAGTCAGCTTTATACAGGCTTTCAAATAAAGAAAAGCTTTATTTATTCCTTGCCTTACTCTTAAGACAATATCATTATGGTGTTCTGTCTTCCCATTGACGCCAGAAGTCACTATTTAATTTCCCACCACAGCAGACATACTCAAGATTACGTAATAGCCTTTTCTACTTACTCAGTATCCAGTTTCTTTGGACTAGCAATATTCTTAGCGCTGCTACTAAGCTCATTGAGGACTATCAGCGGATAGATAACATTCTTCTCTACAAAAAGGAGCCAAATGTGAAGTTTCTCAAACCACATAACATGCGCAGCATCTGTCAAGATATATTAAAAAGAAGCAATCAAATGGCACTGTGAAATCAAAAATCTCTGGTTACAAAATAAAGACTCTTCATCCAATTAACTTGGAATAACTGTTTTCTCACAATGGACTTCGGCAGTTTTATTTAAGCAAAATAAAGAGAAGTTCCTGTCAGTAGCCCCAGTAGAGTTTTTGCAGTGTTCACACAACAACAGAACAGCTGGCAAGCTACTTGCTTACTGTACACAGAAGGAAACAAACTGGGTTCTACCTCTTCAATAATTTCAACATTGCTATTGATGAAGCTGTTTGAAATGATGCATTTTAATCATTATTAATTAAACATCACACAAAAGGATGTTTTTCAACCCTATTTAAATCTGAAGGACTCCAGGTTTACAACTCTACAATACAGAAGAGCCTATGTAACCAGCCAACACAAATGTCTGTCACTTGAGCAACTTCTTTTAAACTTCTACAAGAATTTTAAGGTATGTATCAAATTACTGCAAATTACAATAGAAATTTTTTTTCTTAGTAGAAGATTTAATGTCAAAAGTTATGGTAAGCATTGATGCATACATAAAGGCCACCAACTGTAGCTTTTCTAGTTTTAGAGATTAAAGACTTAAGGCAAACAGTTGCACTTTTCACTTCTTCCAGATAAAATCTGACATCATACTACAATTGCTACTCATATTTATCCATCTTTACATGCAGTCACTGCGAAAAAAATCCCACAAGTTAGACATCAACGAAAAGACCACATTGAATGGCTGCTACAAAGGCAGAAAGTTTGCAAATGAATTCTGATAATTCTCTGCTCCTGAAAGCAGCAGAATGCTCTCTTGTTTTGACAACTATTTGAAAAGAAAACCCAACATAGTTTCAGTTGTTTCTAAGGCAATTTAGACAGGAATTTCTTAAGTCTGCTGTTAACAATAAAAACATCCCAACAGTGAAGTCCCCACAATCTATCACAACATTTATCCATTCTGAAAAACTGATAAGCAGTGTAACTTCATCTTTTCTGCATCTCTGGGGAAAAATTCCATGAAAACATAGTCTTTAGCACAAGCTGCAAGCACATATCTATGCAGATCAAGTTGTAAGACTTAGTGTCTTCATCCATCAGTGGACCACTCGCGCTATTTTCTGTTGTTAAACATGTCAACAATACTATTAAAAACCAAATCAGTGGCATGATGAAGTCTCCAGCAGCACTCACCACAGCTAATCCTCTAAAACATCTGAAAATTTGCTAAGCTGAGGAAATACAGAGTGAAACGCACTTGATCTTTATGAAAAATTTTTGAGGCAATCATAAGCACAAACTTTGCCACTAAAGATTTTGAAAACTATGTTTTAATGGAACGGCTCTGAGACAATGTTAACACTCATATTATCAGCATCAGTTAAGAGATACATAAAATGTCATGGATTAAAAGCATGAGGAACTGAGAAACAAATACATTTATAGATCAGATGTCATGAAATTCCAGTGGTGAGAATAGTAAAGAGAATAAGTATATCAATAGGTAACACAAGTTGGTCAGCAGCTACAGCAAGTTCAAGAAAGTGTTACAGACAAAACTTACTCCGGACTTCAAACTGATGGTATTCCTTGGTTTTCAGCAGCGGGTGAGAAAAGCAATGCCAAGGAAGCTGCTTTCGGAGTTGAGGCAGAACATAATGGGTCACAAAGCCCACCGTACCCACCAATGCATAGAGAACATAACTTAAAATAGGCTAAAAAGAAGAATTGAAGAAATTAAAATCTGTGTTTTATAAACAAAAT
Source organism: Ploceus nigricollis (assembly GCA_013399945.1). NCBI lineage: Eukaryota > Metazoa > Chordata > Aves > Passeriformes > Ploceidae > Ploceus > Ploceus nigricollis. The sequence continues at coordinate 530,388 of VXBC01003113.1, read as the reverse complement.
AAAATATTTGCTAGTGTATTTTTCAGCATATGGGCAGGTGCTCCTGCAATACTAATGTATCTCTTAATGAGAAACTCTACTACCAATTTTAAGATAAAACAAGAAACCCTGTGATGAAAAAAGCCCTTTCATATCTAACAAATTTTCTCTAAGCTGAAATGTACTTTCAGTACATTTCAAAATAGTACACCAATCTTCTTTTACAGTCCATTGCTTCTGACCCATATGCATTTCATTTTATAAAGGTATTATTCTCTAAAGGCTGAACCCAATTTACATTTCCATCTGCTGGATAAAAGGAGGTATAAGCAAATCATTAGTTTCACATTCACTTGAGAAGGTAAGAAGCCTCCCACAAGACCAATCCCTTCCACAGAAGTCACAAAATACTGTAAAATTAACAAAGGATGATGACTGGATTTCACAATAATGCTTTCTACACATTAAAATTTTCTCTAAATTTCTACATAAGTCTACATAATTGCAAAACTGGGATTGCATTATCTTGTCATAAGCTCTTTGAATTCCATGAAGCTCAATCCTATTGAAATATACAACTGACGAAGAGCATACAGCCAAGTCTCTCAAACATGGGGGAAGGCAACATTCAGGTGGAATGCTGAAATCCAGCCATACAATAATAGAAGGGATATTCTCCTCAGAAAACATGAGTACACATGCTTAAGTAATGCACTTCACCATGAAGACATGAAATTACCTAAATGTATATGCTTTTTTAAATTAGTTTCTTACTTTAACTTTAAGCAGCATGTATTCTAAAATATATGCCAGAAATTTTCATTTGCCTTACATAAGGCTATTCATAAGCTAGTCAATGGTTCCATAATAGGAACACCAAAATAAGAAACTCAGTAACTGCAGTTCTTGAGGGAAACACTTTACTTAAATTCAAGCACACAATGCCATTATCATCAACAGCCACATATACACATTAAAAGTATCCAAAGCACTAGCTACACTGACAAGTCAAAAACTTGAAACTCAAAGGTTCTTTAAAGTCCTGTAAATAATCATTCCAGTAAAGGCATACTGCCCTATACTATAGTCTACAAAGAGCCATGCCAGCATGGAACTGCTGAGTCAAGGTTCAGCCCCTCAAACTTTAAAAAAATGTTTAAAAGTTTAGTGCTTAAAGTTTCATTTTTCCTTATTTCAAAACAATTCTGACACTCTTTGAGATTGATGACTCAAAAGAGGATGTTTTGTGTCAGAGGCTATAGTGAAAGTCTAAAACATAAGAAGAAACCAGGAAAGAGCTAAGGAAGATGATCTTTTGAGCACATAAAAGTGAAGACCTTCAGTCAGTCATGTATTTATCACGCTGTATGTTTAAATACCATTTACAATTAGCCACAAGACTCAGTGAACTACTAGAATACACTTTATTCACACCAGAGTATTTGCATACAGAAGGCAAATTGAAGACACCAGGTAACATCTTACCTGTAAAACTGTAAATACTGTACTGACATGAATTGCAAAATAGAGGACACCAATGACTATACACACTATCAGGTCAGACTGCAATCGTTCACTCTGTGGAGTCAAAATAAAATAATTTTAGAAAATACCAGCTTTGATTGACCTTTTAGAATCATTACAGTTGGAAAATATCACCAAGATATAGTACAACCTTTCAAGACCTCCTCAATACACAAATACAGTAACACTTAAACTGATTAAAGATTTTTTAATTATGCCAGTGTTAACTACTTCCACTGAAGTTATTTGAAATTTCACAAGACAAACCTTACAGCTAAGAGCATCAGTTCAGCTAAGTGAAAGGGAAAGACTCATAGTGGGGCACAACAAATCAACATATCAAATATATTCTCTAATCCTGGACTGTGAGGTGGTGTAAGGATGCCCTGATGAAAGCACTGGAAGGGATAATCAAATTTCCCCTTTATGATCTAAGAAGTGTTTAAACTACAGGGCAATTAAGAGCCCTGGAAGAGTGCTGCCGAGGTAGAGCTACCAACCAGGTGAAACAACCAGGCTCTTTAACCCTTTTCTGCCTTTTTTGCAGAAGGGTACAGGATAGCTTTGGAATGACACCGAGGAACGAGTCTGAATTTTCCATTACTCCTAAACAATGAAAACAAGCCATCGCTAACGGGCAAGCCCCGCCTCAAGACTAGTAATGCCAGACTCAGCCACAAGGGGGCAATGCGTACTTAGGGCCGTTGCAACTCGAAGCCTCAAGTTTGGACTTGTTCCCACTCTGTAAAAACAGCATCAATATTTACAGCCCAGAAAAATCATTAAAGGATTATCTACTCCAAAACTGGTCAGATAATTACACACAGCAATTATTACTGCAAAGCCTTAACTTCTTGGGCTACAACTTACAACTTTTTTTAGTCAGTTGTCCTGATTTTAAAAACCACTGTAAGAAAGACTATCAAAATCCTCAGCTCCTCTGCCCCCTTGGAGACTAACACCACAGTTTGAGAGCTAAAGAGGATCTTGCAGCTCCTACAGTAACTCTTTCCTGCTAAATGTTAAAAGAATTCCAGTTTCTCTGCTCTAAATATTTGTTTGCAGTTTCCACACACTGCACCTCATCAAAGCTTGTAACTGCTGTATTATGAAAAACCCAGCTATACAGTTCAGCCTAAAGCTGAGCCCTACACAAAGCTAAATAAATATTCAATCTTCTTTTGTACAAGTTAAACATAAGAGCTTCTAAAGTCTCTTACTTATTGCTACATTGTGTCAAAAAGAATAATGTTTAAATATTACTACTTCCATAAATATTTAGAGTGAATTTGTACTAAAAATTCAAAGTAGTGTTTAAATAGATGGAAAGGTTACATCTGGTTCCAAAGAAAGCAAACAACAAAACAACTTAGACCACCCAAACAAACCACAAAAAGCCCCAAAATACTTTCCATCATTTTTAATTTCCACTTGTGGAACAGCAAGCATAAAGCTCTTCCTCACAATTATTAGAAACACTGAGTTAATATAGTTTTGCCACCATTAACTCTTTCCCACTAACTTCTACACAAAAGCAAGCATCATCTATTATTATCCATGAGATAAAAGATACTCAGTGATACTTCACTGAATCCCCACTAGGGAATTCCAACTCTCTCTGCTTTTAAATAACTTAAAATTGCAGTATCAGCATTATACTCCTTGGTGTAGCACATGAGTTCAGCTGCAGATTGAAAGGAAATGCTGTGATATCCATTCTAACTAGAACCATGCTAAGTGACAAGTGTGATCTAAGAAAGATCCGGACAGATGCTATATAAACCAACACAAACCAAATGCTTAAATGGAATTTTAAAAAATATAATAAAAAGCCTACTCACCACAGAATTTCTAAGCTTCTCAGGTAAAGGATCTTTTACTTCAGACAGAGGATCCTCAGGGTTTTTGTCTTCAGAATTAGGAAAAAATTTTGATTGCACTAAAGAGCTTAAAAGAAAGACAAAAAAATCCCACTGAAAAGCATGTATTGCTCTATGTGGTTTTATAATAATAACAAAGTCAGAAGTTCTATTACATATTGACCACCAAAAAAAAATTCTGGCACATCAGTGCTTTCATACAGCTGAGCAAATTTAGAGATCGCAACTTTATAAAAGAATTAGCTCTCTGTTGTACAGAACAGTGACTATTAAAGAGCAGCAGCCAGATGTTCAAACTGCAGTTTCTCTAATAGCAACCCAGGAGTAATTGAACAAAAACTGAATTTTAAGTGAAATTTAGCATTCATGAAACAAAATTTGAACTCATAAGATCACTACAGAACAAGCCCTAGATTTTCAAAGGAAATTACATATTGCAATGTATTATAATGTTTAACTGTGCCACATCTGGCTAAACAGGTGAAACTGCAGGTCAAACATGAGCATCCAGGCTTTAGTTTCTGGAAAGAACAAAAGAAAAGTATCTAGGGAAAACAACCTCCTATCAACTGAACTTAGAGTAATTGGACACGGTTTAGTGGTCAACCCAAAGATAAAAAATGTATTTGGTGTAAACACTCATGAATGATTAGTTTTGTTGTTCAGAGAGAAGGTCCTTCCCTATCTACCCCAGACCACTATTTATCAAAGTCATCCAACCTTATGGCTACATTTAAATCCAAGTTCAAGCTCTGCCTCACCTAGGTATGTGGCTGAGCTTTTAATGGCTGTTCTGGGGAGGTGTTTCTCCTACTGGAACTATTTTGTTTTTACATGTATCATTATTAACTGAATCAAACACCTTCAGCATCAGATCTCTACTCCAACTCAGAATAACATGAATACCTGTTTCCCCATACTAGATATGAATACTCATCACAAAAACAAATCCTTTTAATTGAGCATAATTATTTGAACAAGTGCTTGGAGCACACATTCAATATCAGAATACATCAACAAACGAAGTGGAAGTATTCAAGAAGCCCCCCTGTGGACTTCAGCTTAAACCAGTGCCTTGAGCACCTCTTTAAAAACAAAAAGGGTACACGTTATTCCCAACAAACGCAGCAGCAGAAAGATGGCACCTGACTAACATTCTGGAGAACATGAGCAGGCAGTTAAATCAGATTTTGGCATATAAGTGATTTACCAAAAGTCACAAAAAAGGTCATCGTTAGAGAAGGAACTAGATGCAAAATGTGAGAATTTCTAACTATTGAACCAAGAATATACTATTTTTGATTAGTGCTGGTGAATACAAGTTCAAACAGTACTAAGTAGTAACACTATTTGTAGTTTTAACTTGCAACTTGCTTCTTCACTGGGGAAGAGATACAAACTGAGTCACTTACAAAAGTACAGAAGGGTCACTGCTTTGTCTGCTGAGATGATACGATATTGCCACTAACAAACCACAAAATATGGAGAAGAGAACTGGAATATGCTGCCCATCCCAGGAATCCTGGAGACAGAAACAAAATGTTAATAAAAAGGAGACAAAGTACACATCACTTTACCTGACATACAAGAATTATGTATATCACAGAGAACAGAGAAATTAACTACAATTCCACAAAAATAAACCAGGGCTTTTTGTACAAAAATATTGTTCCATCTTTACCTATGTTTAATTACAGATCAGAAACTCTAACACAGTGTACATCCCTCAAGTCTACACCATCTTAATCATTAAGCAGTCATTATTTCTCATAACCCTTATGAAGCATTTCCTGCATTCCTTGAGACCACAGGCTCTTAAGAGCTGTATTTAGTCACTTCTTAATTTTGAAAGTTACATGTATTTGACTCAAGATTTATTTTTCCTAATGTGCTGAAAGCAGATTAAACAGTGGCTTTATTTGTGTTTTTCTGATCTGTACTGGATCTACAAAGATGAAAGGAGCTATTCTTTGCTAAAGCTTGTTTGTCTTAAATGGATGTGTTTACAAAAGGCTAATGAGAAATGCACAAATTCACAGAAAGCTAATGATGTCCTGCAGGTCATAGCATCATGGGAGTTACTCCTCTAGGAGCTTTCTACTCTCTGTGATTAAGTGGAAAAGCCAGCCAACTCTGAGCTGGACCCACACATACTACAATTCATTGTAAACTGAGCATGTCTGATTATTGACACACAGCTGAAATGAACAGACAGAACCAGCATCACACTCCGTACTGTTTTCAAACAACATTTCAAGCAAGGAAAACGGAGTACATGGGAGGTGTGTATGTGTGTCCCTTGGCCAGCTAACTCTAACTCTCCCCTTCAGATAAGCACACATCTTCACTTTGACACTACAACCTATTTTTCTTGGTTTCTTCTCAAATAGATATTAATTAGAAAATACTATTTTACTTTTGCAGCACCAGAAAAAAATACTTAATATGAGCCATTTTGACAGGTTAACATACAAGTACATGCAGACTCTGCTAGAAACAAGTCATTTGCATGATATTTTCAAGAACTGATGTAGAATGGAAATGAAGGTAAATGTCATGTGTTTTCAACCAAAAAAGGCCCATTAGAGCAGGCACAAATCACACACCTTTTAAAAGCAAAACATCTGCTTTGTTCCTGCATTGCATCTCCTCTATTGACATCACAGCTGAGCAAGAATAAAACCCTAGTAAATCAAACTAATATTTCTAGTTCAGTAGTTACATACTTTAGTTACTTAACACAGAAGGAAGCAGAGAACAAACCCCAAAACATGAATGTTTACTGCACATAAAGTTTTTCTCACCTTCAGGGCACCATAGCACAGTCCGTACAACAATGCTACTGCCACAATACTACAGATAAAACTGTAAAGTGCTGCAAGCAGGCTTGTGGTAGCTGAATATAATAGAAATGAAAAGAAAAAAAAACCACTGTTATCTTCTTAAGTTAAAATACAAAATCCTTCAGTTTGTTTAAGGTATCAGCCCCCTAGTTTCCTCTGACGGAAAAAAGGCAATTCAAACCAGAGCAGCTAATTGTATTTTCCCCTACAAGTAATTTTTATTAAGAGCATTTTATGTGGCTTTTTTAATCTCCTTAGTTATTGAACAGCTTTACCATGGAAATAGTTAACTGCAATAGAAACCAGTTGAAGAAGAAGTGACAGACTTACTAGGACAGTAATTCTATTTACCAATAATCAATCAGAAGACTTTCAGGCTTTTAAAAAACACAATTAAAGTATTCTATATTAAGAGGGTAGGAATGAAAATAGTGTAACCACTAAATTTTTTAACTAACATACTGATCTTGGCTGCTCCAAATCTCATACTTTTGCCACTGAAAAAACACAACACTCACCATTGCCACCAAAGACATGAATGTCCAGCTGTTCACAGAGATACATCACAAATGTATTCACCTGAGGCAGGAGACCAATGAAGAATACTATAGGGAAACATAGTGTAAACACTACAGAAAAAAAAGAGTTGAAAAAGTGGTGAATGTGAAAAAAACAGCATGGTAAGATATTTTTCAGTTTTAAGTTCTAGGGTATCACACATCCCATTTTAACATCACTGAAGTATTTCTATTCTAAATTTCTAAGGAAAATATACATTATGTAAAGTCCTACCTCAATGGCTCGGAACTAACTGAATACAGAAGTCATACAAATCAATAGTACTTTCCTTTTAATTGCTGTAGACATAGACACAAACCAATTCAGGCTTTCCATTTTTATTTAGCAAAGATCTGCCAGGAGTGTTTACAGATTAGACTTGTAAGTTTTCACTCACTGTAAGTGTGATTTATCCAAGCCTAACTGCCTTTCTGGAGTTGCAGGAGCAACCTAACAGCAGCCACTCTGGCATAAGAGAGGGCAAGCACTCCACCTCCAGGTTTTCTGCTACTAATAGTATCTGACAATTTTACTCATTTTCCCATGCCACTTCTAAACATTCTAATCCTAAATGACTGGGTTTTCTGTTTGTTTGGGTTTTTTTAATGAGAACAGACAACTGTATGAATCATGAAAACACCTGCAAATTATAGGATTTCAGAATGCAAAGATAAATGAATGCCACCTAATTTTACTACAGAAAATGGTTATGTCTCCACCTGTACGTATCATTTACTTTCCATCCTGAAGAATAAAAGATGCAGAAATCATCTTTTATGCATGTTCAGATATAGTTCAGATCTAATTCACATGCAACAGCACATTATAAGTTTTACGTTCTGAAGGATAGAAGGATCAAATAACAAAAATAACCCTAGCAGACACAATCTGGCAGTTTAGGGAGGATTTTCTACCATCTTATTGACTTGTAGCTTCAGTGACCAAAAGAAGAAACAGACTGTAAAGTATCTTGTAAAGCACCACAAGTCTCAAATTTAATTTTCTAATTTTAAATGCACAGAATGGTTGGACACTGAGAAACACCAACAGTGAGATGGATAATGAGAATCTGATTTTTTCCCCTATTCCACAGTGATGTTAAACAAAATATAATTTAAAAACATGTAGGTTGCAAGCCCGGGAAATACACTGAATCCTGTATTTTTTACTGACACTAATTAGGAAATATAGGACTACAGAGCAGCTCTTCAATACCTGAAGAAAATACTTCATCAGAATTCTCAAGTCAAACATCTATTTCAAATCATTACTCAAGGAAGCCAACATAGAAGGCAAATACAGCGTTCTGTCACTGACAGGTTACAAAGTTGTTTCCCAAAAGTCTGTAAGTCAAACTATCTTGGACCCATTGGAAACAAAATTACTACACAGATCTGGGAACACACAATTTTTAAAGACTAGTCCAGCAAAAAGCCAATATTTATGATGCTTTTACAATCCGTAACATCATTGTTTTCTAACAGTGACCAACTAGGTAAAAAGATAAAATTATTATAAATGTGGAGTAGATTTAGAGCAATTGATCAAGTGAAATAGGTGGGACACAAAATAAAGCATTTATGCTAGTCCTCACTTGTCTGTTGGCAAGGAGACAACACTTACATTATCTAAACACAAAGTTCACCTTGCCCTGTACCTGTTTCTTCCAGTAGCTTTGCCTGGGAACAGGAAAAAAGGCAGCTGAGATTTTTACCTAACAAAGTATGTTTGCTAGCAGTCAGCCTGGTCTGCAGTACACACAAAGCTTTTTGAAACAGTGCTTCAGCAACATTAAGAGATGCTCCAAGGGCAAGTGTATCACCTGGGGGGTGGGGTGGGATGGGCACTGCAGGTTGGTGGGGTGGTATTTTTGTTCAGTGTTTTATCATGTTGGTTTTTGGGGTTTTGGTTTGGGTTTGGTTTGGGTTTTTTATTGTTGGGGGGGTTGTTTTGTTTTTTGGGGTTTTTTTTAAGTAGAGTAAGCTGTTCTGGTAATCTGATTTTTTAATTGGAAGAACTGCTAAGAAATACAAACCACATATACTGCTACAATATACCTCAGAAGAACAGTAAAAAATAAGGATCAAAACCTACTTAGAACTCTTGAACTAAGAAGTTTTAAAAGCTAATGCCAAGATGGACATGGCCTGGTGAAAATGCCACCATATCTTTTAGAATTGGTAAAGATTCACTCTTCAGTACTTTCAAAAAGTAGCTCACTTCCAAAGGAGGACACACCACCTACATGTATATTTATCTTATGGGGTTATGGGTATACATTATGGCAATGACTCCACATGGTAGAAAAGGGAAGAAAATACTTCCAAAACTGTGGGGGGGTTGTTTAGAGAAATTTTGATCAAGAGAAATTAAGCTAGTTTTGTATCACGAATGAGTCAAAAGTATCTTCTATTTTCCTTTTTTATTACTCATACAGAATCAAGTATGCCAGTACATGAAGAGAGCCAAAGAATTTGTTCAAAAAGCACCTTTGAAAATGTCTGGACAATTTCTGTTCATAAATATGCAGCTTAGACATTTTCCCTCTGGGCATTTAAATATAGAGTTATTAGCAGAGAAAGTTGAAGGGGGAAGCAGTATGAGGCATAAAATACAGGATGTTCCTAAAATCAAGTAATAAAAACTAACACCCAAAATGCTTGAGTCAGTAATTCTTATTAATTAATTAAAATTTTTAAAAACCCACACTGAGACCAAGTTTTCATTTTTCTTGGACAGAAAATGGTCTGGGGGCACGCAGACATAACATTTAACTGCTGTAGTCTTTCACACACAGGTTTTTTGATACAACTGAAAAGCAACTCCATTCAGTTTAGATGAATTCTTACAAATTTTCTTACCCCACCCAAAGCAGGGATTCATAGAAGATCACCCAAATAACTGTGCTCCATTAAAGCAATGCACAAAGTTCCCATGATAAGATGGTCTTCAAATGTTTAAGTCTCTCTCTCCTTTCCATGGGCTCTGTTTGAGACTACAGGGCTGTTATTATTTTCATAACAGGGGAAAGGACTGTTGTTTTGGGGTTTACGTTGTTTGTTTTCTGCATTAGGTTCAGGGGGGTAATGGAGTTAAATGTCATCAGTATTCTGAATGCACTGTGCTGATCAGAAAACAATGAGTACCTCAAAATGGAAATGCAGCTCAAAAATTGTATTTTTGGTATTGCTGATAGGCCTGTTCTGAGAAGAAGCGCATTAAATAAGATTTAACCTGTGTATAATGTTTTTTAAAATTGTGTCTGCACTGTTCTGCCCAATTGCTAAATACAAATAACCTGACATAAGAGAGCTCCTACTCATTTGCCAGAAGCCCCTCCAGAGAGTGTGAAAGAGTCCAAATCAAAATGTTTTTTTAACTACTAAGCAGCTAGGTCCTAGCAAAGAGTAGTTAGGTCCAAGTTAGATAAGTAAGTTCAAGGATAAGGGCTAAGATAATAGAGAATGAAAAATTTTAGTAGAGGGCATCTCTGCCATTTGTTACAGGAAAGCTACAGAAGGAGAAAATGTTCCCCTGAAGTTCTACTGTTGTAAAGCAAACAATTCAAACCCATGAAAAAGCCACTCACCTATAACTAAGTCCCTGGCTGACAGCAGCAGCAATGGGTTGGTGAAAGCCATTCCGTACAACCTGAATCTTGTTGTAGATATGTTTCTGCTGCCATAATCCAACAGCCAAATCAGACCACAACACAAACAGAAATACACAGGCCTACTATAGGCTATGATACGATTGTGACCCTGTTTAAAAAGAAACCACAAAAACACCAACATTTGTTCATTATAAGTGGATAAAGTAACTTCAGAATCAAAATTAATCAATGGTCATCAACTAATACGTCACATCAACTACTGTCACCTCACCATATCCTAAAGTTTTCTTCATAAAACCCTTAAAGCACTGCCTTGCAGTGATACCACTCTGCTTTTTGTGGCTTTGATATAACAAAGACACAACAGTTAGATTAAGTTAGACTAAGCTATATTTTATGCTATGTTGCTTGCAGTACTAAATGCTAGAGAAGCTCTGACTAGGCTTTGTAAGCAACTGAGAATATATCAATTTTAAGGAAAAAGGGATTAAAGTTTGTTACTCAGATACTGCTTCTGCTGGATGGGGGGACAGAATCTCTATCGGTGTTTATCAAAATACAACTTCTTACACAAAGTTAATAACTTGCTGTAGAGGAATAATGCTTTTATACATCTTATCCAGGACGTAAAGGTAATATTTTGTGCATCTGCTAGATTGCCAAGACAAACATATTGTGCAATACTAGAAAGTTAACATTTCCATGCTCAAACATTAGTGTTCACTACAGCATTGCAAACTCAGCTTATTAGAGTGAAAAAATAAAGCAGCGTGCACACTAGGACAACTGAATGATCTACATGACTAAAACAGAACATCAAAGCTCTGTCAGTTCATACCAGCAGAGCAAATTACAACATTAAGAATACTTCTCAGTATAATTGCTAGAACAATAAAGGTTCTTCAAAAAGCTTATCATGACATGGCTCCCTAGCAAGAGCTAGGCTCAGAACAGGAGGACATGATTTGCTAAACGCAAAGAGTGCAGCGGGGGGAAACAATATCAATTCCCTTCTCACACACTAAGACAACTACAAGCCTTTTGTGCCTTGTAAGAAGGAACATAGGAGAAATGCCAGAAAAATCAAACCAAAATGATCAATTCTCTGTGGGAGCTTTGCATCTGCAGGGTTAGTATAGTGGCACATGTGACTTACATGTCGGGGGGAAGAAGAATCTGGCTGAACGCTCTGAAACCAAAACAAAAAGAGGAAAGTTACCCAATCTACAGGTAAGTGTTTACCTCCCTACACACACCTTCTTGGTCAAGGTTCTTTTAACAATATCTATGACTAATTTTACAGTTGTCAAGCCACATTACAGCCTTTAAACAGCACAATGTCATAAACCATTAAATCTACTTAAAGAGTAGATGTCTATAACCAAAATTCTAAAAAAAATCCCCAAGCCCCTTACTTTCAGGACTTTTACTGTTTTTCAACAGGAAAACTTAGGAACTTTAAATCTAATTTCCATCCTAATAGTCAAATCAAAAAATAATCAGTCATTCTAGATTACAATAAACCATTATCAGTCTAACAAAAATTAATTATCTGATTAAAAATATGTTTAGAGATAATTGCCTCACATGAATGCTCCGAGGTGTAGACACTACAGAAAATTAAAACCCAAACCAATAAAACTTAAAGTTCAGTTTGTAGTTTGGTTTTCAATGAGTAAGAATGCACTCCTCTTCATGAATCAAAAAAATGCATGAGAACAATAAATAAAGGATTGTTTAACAAGCATATGCAGAACCATTCTAGTGATGTGACCTTGCAGGACTATCTATCAAACTTCCCATGAGGCCAAATTTACTAATTTCTTTATAAATGATAAGCATGCACATTTTCCTTAAAGCCCTAACTAACCTGCAACATCCAACTGATTTTTATCTGTTGTTTGCAGAAAGTAAAGAGAAATTAGAGTACCTTCAACAGTGAGTACTGGCAACTGGCTATTACCAGGCAGAACTGGAAGACCCAAATATCCTTGAAAAAGCCCTCTATAAGAAGTACAGAGCCCAGAAATGCAACTAGAATAGCTAGGATGACAGCTAATACATTTTCAAGGATCTCACGATTCCTGTTTTAAAGGGAGAGAAAAAAAGAAAAAAAAATGAATTGAAATCTAACTATGTCTAGAAAAAGCTGCAAAAGAGCAGTTAGAGTCAAAAATTAACAAGGGTTATGCTACTGGTAGGAAAGTAGTTAAGAATAAATTTGAACTTTCATAGTCTAAGAGCACACTGTCCTTTATCAAAGCTAGGAGCTACCAGGATTTCAATGACAGCTGAAAGCAGTTAGTATCTTGTGGAATTTTACTTTAAACAGCAGAAGATAACTTCAGCAGATAATTTTAGAAATAATTCAAATGTTCCACCAGAAGCACAGTCTGTAACATAAATCTATACTCAAAGCCCATCCAAGATGATGATAAACCTAAGAAAAAACACAAGCATGATAACTTACCTGTGTATATAATCTGTCACTCATGATATTCTAATGAAGAAACTAAAAATACTCTCACTTGAGTAAGATATGCCAAGTGGAATGCAGATAATTCCCTATGATATTGCCTGTGCTCAGAACAGAGTTATGAGTATTTCTCCCCGGACAGAATCACTACTATCCTGCTTATTTCAAGGAGGTTCGTTACCAAAATATAAATACTCTACATATTCCAAAAGCTGGCAACTGGAGGATGACCTTAACTTTATTCCTCTAGGTCAATGTAGCAGGGACAAGAAGTCACAGTATTAAACGACTCTTCGAAAAAATGCTTTGGCAAATTCTTTCTGTTTACCAAAAGACTAAGTGCATGCCAGGTTGTAGACCCTTTCAATTAATTTTTGGAGAAGGCTATACTCTAGCTTTAAGGATGGGCAATGAATCTTTCTGTTTGATCATTCAAATATGTTACTGCTCCACGTAGGCAAAGTAAGGGTTGGTTTCCTTTTTCCATTGGTACAGAAAAAAATGAGAGTAGCCTCCATTATTTTAGAAGAACTACACTCAGTATTATTCGTTTATTTTTCAGAATACAGTAAATAAGTATAATTCTCTAAAGATAGTTTTATCTGTATTACAGTTTAGTAACTGTTTTCATCTTTGCTTTCTGAGGTCTGGCAACATACAAGGATCTCACCTATCAAATAAAGCCAGAAGAGTTAATCTATCAAAATTGATGCTAATCCAAAGTTTAGGCAGGATCCAAAAGCGATAGTACTGCTTGACTTTTTGAGCTGCTTCCTCTTGAGGCTGCAAATGGTCCTGAAGGTCAGGGCTCAGGTCAATATCTTGCTGCTCCAACAGATCTGTATCCATTGTTAGCAGCCTGTTCAACCTGATCTGGGGAAGAGAAAGCTAAAAGAAAGTTAGTATTAACAAAAACTCCTTTATATCAAATCACTGTATATATACTGAAAATTGCTTTGAAGAAAATTGCTAGAACTCTTTAGTTTCACTTTTGAGGAATTACATGTTAAGCACTGTCACAGGCTTTACTTTTTCTGTTCTTATCCCAGCACATGAACAGGACTAGCAGCAATAACAGTTTGCATACAACAACTCTTTGGCATTTCAGCATATGCCTTATTTCAGATGAATGCATCTTCCAAGCACATTATCCCATTTACTCTGAAAACTTCAAATTTGAAGACAAGTAAACTGATACACGGACAACATACACTACAAGAATAATCCAATTATTAATTTAAATAAATTACAACACATTTCTTATAGTCAGCTAATCTGCATGCAAACCCATGCTGAATGGTTCTTTTTGCATGACAAAGCAACATACTCATGCACCAGCAGTCAAATTCAAACTCACTGAATCCAGAATACACTCAGAAATGAACCAAAGAAAAAGCTCTGCCCTAAACAGTCAAGTATTATTTTCGACTGACTATTACTTATTTTGTAGTTTGTTTAGCGTTCTCATGAAAATCACAGTAATACTAACAATCATGAAAGATACTAAAGGAGAGTACTCAATGCTAATAAGATACTATAGTACCTATGTGTAGTCTAATCCAGTTTCTAACAGGCCGAGAAACATCTTGATGTACTGCCCTTTATTCCTAGGCAATATAATTGTTAAAATGTCCTTTAATGAAAAAGCTTCACAAATGTGTAAGGCAAAGAGTAAAACTTCAATACTCATGTCACCTTCAATTGTCAAAACTACAGGTTTAGTGTTTGGAGGGGCTTTTTCCCTACAATCATCTAAGTTTAACATTCAATTTCTTGATTTATAAAATTTTATTCATCACTCCTTAAATCACCAGTGTACTTAACTATGCTTAGCCAGCTTCTCCTTCCTAGAAAAACAAAAAAACAAGGAGGAACACTCCATTTCTAAAGGCATTTCAAAAACACAAACCATACTATTTAAAGTAAGCTGTGTCAGAAAACAGATCCTTTTTTGATAATTTTTTAAAAACTTAAGTTTCTTAAAAGGTAGAATCAGCATAACATTCATGGCACTAATAATAAATTTCAGTGGAAATTTCCATTTAGGTGCATGGGCTGACCTTTTACAGTCACAAATTTGCCTTAAAACAGAATCATTCCCTCCAATGGGACTACACTGGCAAACCAAAAGCACAGAAGAGGTAATGCAGCCTCTTTTCTAAAGGCTACATGTTTGAGGGGGACTGTGAAAAGCAAAGCAAGGTCCTCTAGCAGACACCAAGTTTAAAAAGCATGTTCTTGATCAAAAGCATGGCAAATGGAGGTCTCTTGCTCCTCTGTGAAACCCTAAAGCTGTATTTCATTTTCCCTCTTGATTATATCATTAGGTACTTCAACATACTTCTCTTTGGTTTGCCAGCTTAAGAATTGTGACCATTTGCACTGTTTTCAGAACATAATACATGACTTCAGAATTAAGAGTACAGGTACGTCTGGACTTGACAATAATACAAAAGGTTTCAGATCATAAAACTAAGAAATTATAAAGCTATTTGCAGTATGAAACAGTGTAAGCTTCTGCCTTGTTTTCCAAGTCACTCCTTGCATATAAATTTAAATTTTGTACAGCAGACTCCAATGGCAGATTTCTAAATTCCTTTCAGGGAAATTACTCAAGTGAAGTTTCTTTTGGTCAGAACACAATATTTAGTCTTTCTGCTGCCTGCTAACCTCAGTAATGCACAGAAGGAAAACTGTCCAAACTGTACACACTATCTTTGGAAACTTTTACAAGGTATCTTAGAACAGTTTCTATGAGTGTTTTTAAATCACTAGGTTTTTGATCAGAGGAAACCAACTAAGTTTTAAAGTGTTATGCAAGAAGATTAATTTGCATGCATATATGAAGACACTACAATACTAAATACTTTCTCTTCATTAATCCAGACAAAATTCTTTCATAAGAACAGAGAACTACCACACAGAATGATTAATCAGTGCTATAAAGTTGGATAGTCTTCTGATTCTTTGCATGCTTTAAAAATAAGTAAGAAAAACTTACTAGATCATGTGGATAAAAGCGAACTGAGGTAGAACTCGATACGTGAGAGTCCGTGTCACTATAAGAACAGGGAAAATACTTCAGATTATAAACTACATTTTATTGCAACAGGTCATCTAATTTTCTAGTGTCCCAAATTAATTTTGATACCTTGTGAATTTTATCTAAATATCTTTAAGTTTTTCCTTCAGTCACTTATAAAAGCAAGTAGTCACTTAGTCTCATGTATTGTGGTATATTCCACATCTATAGTAAGCCAAGAGACTCTTTAATCTTATACACTTAACATTTTCTCAACACCCAGTCCCTAAATTGTCTAAAAAGAACTACAATGATAGCCATTATTCCACTTGAAAAACAAAAATTTTATAAGCCATTAGCTACTGATTTGTAAAGATACATCACATCTCTAAAGAAGTGCAGAGGCCGCTAGGTGTTCACATGCAGTTTCTCATAATTCTATACTGTTTTTACCAAGATCCCAAAACTGCCAAAAATAGTACATACTTAGCACAAGTAAAGTGAGCTACTTAAACTGCTTTTAACAAACTTAAAGTTAAACCTCTGGTAAGAAGAGCAAAACTACTTTGCAATTTCCATTCATTAGAGATGAAGAGAAATTTCTCTTACTGTATGAGAGTCCATATCCAACCATTGCTTTTTCCCCCAATTTTGGATAGCTTTTGGATGTTTGTTTTCCATGTAAATCACATGGTTGTAAGACTTGTATCAAATTTATGCAACTTTCCTTCAGTTCCTTGCCTTAAGATAAAAACATTCTTTGTTATCAACTTTACTTCACTCAAACTCAAGTATTCTCTACAGCCGAGATCTGATTATCTGAAGTGGCCAGTTTGTTCCTTCCATTAGCACATTCAACTTCAAAATACCAGCCATCAGCAAAGCCATTGCATCTGGAACATGCAAGCAGTAGAGGCAGGGATTGGCAGCTTTGCGGAAGGAATGCGGAACTTTTTGTCAAAGTTCAATTCTACAAAAGGCACTTGCATACTCTCACAAGAAAGATTTGAAGATGGGATGTTTCATATTCATTACTCCATAATTCCAAGAGCTATTCCACCTACGTGTGGTAGGAATTACAGCATTCAGCATGGCGCAATAGCTTCAGAGCAATTCTACATAGTAAAGTAGACTGGGGACAGGTGGGAAGCCACAGGAGGTTTTGGGTTGCTTTTCTTTCTTCTGCCTCCTATCCCTTCAGAGAAAGAAAGGGCATCTTTCCAACAGCAGATGAACTTTCCAGTATGTAGCTGGCTATTTCAGCTGCAAGTCAGATTTTAATCTCAGGCATGTTAACACTTCCATTTACTGTTTGATGCCATCTATGAACTTGAGAATAAATTTATCAGTTTACAATGGCTTCACAACTGGAAGTTCAATAGTCATTATGGTCAACAGCCACCTAACTTTCTCAAAAATGGGTTAAATTCTTTAACAAAGACTTTCTATAAGCCAACAAAAAATGCATTTTTCAAGTTCTCAGTTTGCAAGTGTATTGCTTAAGCTAATAGTAGTACTAATTTTCTGAGATAATATTTAACTTAATGTCATCTTCTAGTAAAAATCACTTGGGTCACAAAAGTAAAAGCATATGGTTAATAGATTGTATTGATTTTTTTGGTAGTCCATACTAAATAACCTTTTAAAATTAAAATAAAATATTGGATTGCAGTAAGACAAGAATCATCATTCTTGACTGGCCTTCACACACACCAGATGTTGGACGCTCTTCTTGCAGCTGGCTCAAAGTTCACAAGCGACATGTCGCAGCCCCCTGTCTCGTAGAGCGTAGAACTGAACTTACCTATTAAAGAAAAGGTCAAAAGCAGGTCAAAATTTCCTCATGTTTCATCCCATTGGCAGCAGTTTCTATTCATTAACTTACTACAGAGATCAATTCAGACATGTGAATTTACATCAGTGCCAAAATATAAAATGTGATTACTCATGAATGTGTCACCAGTGCAGGCATTAGCTACACAGCCGTCTTTCGTACCATTCTGCGTAGCGTATATATGATAACTGCAGTACTGAATTAATTGTATTTACAAGATGCCACCATTAACACAACAGAAGGACAGTGCAAGCCTTTTATTCCCCTTAGAGAATAACCACATGAAAAATTTGCAGTTACCAGCTTCTTCAGTTCTTCCCCACTCCCAACAGAACCATCAGTAAATCACTCACTATCAGCATCTAAGAACATTTAGCTACAGCAGAGATCTGAAGTATCTGAATAAAATCATTAACCCAAGTATCTGAATAAAATTATTTTGAGACGCCCATGTCTATTTGAAAAGAAACACAAAGACTGAAAGTAGTGGCCAGAGATGCTTCGTAAGTTAACTTAGGAAACTCAAAAAAGGAATGTGAGGCAGAGATTTATTTTACAAGCTAGAAACAAATGCTTCAGTGTAAGAACAAAGGACTGCAAACTAACTTCTTAGATAAACCATTTGGACTTACTTCCAAAATACGTAATTTCAAAAAGTAGCCAAAGATTATAATTCAAAATATAAATTACCTTACTCAAATATGATGTTTCCACAGTACCCTCCTCCCAACATTGGCCTGATCAGAGAGATAAGCATTGTAATTTTCCCCGAAGGCCAGGTTCAATATATTTCAGCTCTGAATGCAAGGAACCTGATTTTGAAACTGATCTCATATTAAATGATCTGCCAACTTCTCCATCTCTTCTAGCTTATAACCCTTCTTAAGTCATGATGCAAAACATGCAATATTCCAGTATTAGCTTATACAAACAAAAGAAAAATCCCACTTTGGAGCATGTGAAGAAAAACTGTATACACCTCTCAGCTGTACGTCTTGCAGTTTTTCCTTCTGCTGATACAAGGTACCAAGCAATCCCCTCAGAAATACCTAACAAGATCAGAACTTCCAAACTTTGCCCTTTCTGTGAGAGCACAACCTGCTAATACCGTGGATTTTGAATATTTTTTTAACACAATATAATCCTGCAGCAGCTTCTCTTCAGTCTCACAGACATTCAAGTTTGATTCAGAAGCATTTGAATATTAGGAAGTTAAATCCCTCAAACTAGATGCTTAAAACCAGGGAAACAAAGAAAAAAAACTGGTATATTGAAAATATCTTCATAAAGCTTTCTACCCTCAGAGGGAGCACTTCAGACCAACCAGGGAAATACCACAGCTGCGCTCAGAGCCACCATTGTGACAAGACAGTCCCCTGCATAGCTCAGGAGGCACAAACAGCACGCACAGCAGCTCTCTCGCGATATTCAACTACATCTGCCACAGGCATAAGTACAAAGCTCACTTGTTAGGGCTTTTTCCTCACTGGATAAGATTTTAATGAAGTGGTTTAGCTGATTATATTTTGGTTTTTCAATGCAGTGTGCAATACACAGTTAATACTGAAGCTTAAAATTTAAACTAGTAGATAACATGGGGAATCTTCCCACAACTAATAAAAACCCTTGGTTACAAAGGTGTATTTATTAACTGCGTCAATAAAAAAGTTTCAGGAGCAAACATGGAGATACTGGACAATACAAATACATTTCAGGTTTTATTCAGGACAAAAATGTGCATTAATTATTATGGAAAAATCTCCTGGGCAAGCAGCCCTTAAAAAAAAAAAGGAAGTTTGGGTTAAATTCTTCGTGGTTTTGCATTACTGAATAGAGATCCTGGAAATTAAAGTTTTTAATTTTTAACTTACTGAAATTCTAGTCACAGAAGTTAGAATATACCACTTGGACATACAACTTCTTCTCTTGGGCTGAGGAAAATACATCAGGAATTTATTTCAGACGAAGTTTACTGAACTATTACACTTTTTCTTATCTACAGTTCCCTGTCACCCAACTTATCTTTGAATCTATCAAAATTTACTACATTTATATTGCTGCTGTAAGTACTGCACCGCTGCAGTGGGATATAACAAAACTGATTAATAGATGTTGCAAACAAACAGAACACTTAATTCCCATTGTTTATACACAAACTACAAAATGGACCCAGGATATGTCATGTTTGCAATTCACCCACTTATTTAAAGAGGCTTTCCATTGAAAGTTAGCTCCCTGGCAAGCACGGCACAGCTTCTCATTAATACAAAATCTTTTTCTGCCCCCTTTTTTTGTTTTTCTTTTGCTGTTTTTGATTTGGTTTGGTTTTCTGTTGGGGTTTTTTGGTTGGTTGGTTTAAACAAAAAGATTTTTCAGAAAAGCCTCAACTCATCTCAGTAGAAAACTTGACAGGACTGTTCATTGCTGTTGGTGACACAAACTCCAAAGCGTGACTGGAGATAATACGTCTGAGCTCCAAAATCCTTAATTTTTAAACTCCATGAGATAGGAACAGCTTCCTCACAGTACATAAATGCTAACAAAGAATTTCAATACTCAAGATTCAATACATATGGATATACCTAGCATTTTTATTTACTCTAGTGACTCTCTCCCATTCCTGTCTCCCACAGCATTCTCTGTGGGATACTTGGAACAGCACCGCATTGAATAAGCTTAAGAATGTATTTTCTCTCTCTAAAGCCTGTAGTTTTATCAAGCTGTGAACAAATGGGAGACTCCAAAGACTATGTTGCAAATCAAGAAATATGATCAATAGCATGTCCACCTACACAACATAAATATCTAACTTCTCTGCACACAAACACAAAAAAGAAGAGACCTGTAAGTTCTTAACAAATTAAAGTCACCCAAAAATATTCTATTTGGACCATGTTACAGTAACAAGCCAAGACACTGTGATACTCAAGCACACAAATCCAAAACACATCTTCATTTTGACATGGAGAGAAGATAAATGTGTGTTCTTTGAAGCAAGTTTCCTTGTTCCAAAAGACCAAAATACCTCATCACCACACCCAGAGACAACCATGTAACAGTTCACACTGTACAAACTCATATTCCCACAGTTAAGGGCATCAACAGACAAAAGCAACATGCTGATGAGCTTACACAGACAAAACCTGGAAGACTTAAGTGGCTCAGGATTTAACTAAAATGGTGCTCTGATGGTTTCCTCAGCTAAGTTTTCTTCAGTGTGCTTTCCAGTTTTACACCCAATACACACAAGTTTTTTTCAAACCACTCAGACTAGTTCACATGCAAAGGCTTACTGACATGATGAAATTGCATCATCATTAGATCAAGATATATTTGTCTACTGCTTCAGTCAGTATTTTTGAAATCCTAGTTAGCAAAACCAAAGTCATCAGAATTTGACTACTTAGTAGACTGCTAGGAGCTTTATTTCCAAAGGTCAAAATTTTACTGTTAGCTATAGTATGAAGGCGTACATGTTTTCAGTTAGAACACTTCAAAGTAGTTCATTTTTTGTTCCAATATTAAGTTTGCCAAAAGACTAACTTACCTACTACCCCAAATTCCAGACTACAACATGGATATTTTCCATAGGAATAATGGGAAGTGAATATTTATTTTCTACACAGACCTTTGAACATGCTCCCACATCTATCCCAAATAAATTACATCTATTTAATTATCAAAAGGTACTGAGTAACTGCTTCTAAATTGGTTTTAATCTAGTTAGTAACCAGTGTATGCTTCTATCTTTACATAAAAGTTTTGATATTCAAAACCATTCAACTGCCCTCATAAATTAAAATACTTAAATCTGAAAGATTATTGCTTGTTATATAAACAATACAACCAGAGGTCCACCATAATTGTCTTGTAAAGTTCTAGATGAGTAGTTCTCTTTAAGCACAAAAGTAATTTTAAAAAATCATCTAGCCAAGGACAAGAGTCTGTTATTTCACTCCAGCTTCAGACAGTGGGCATCTGTTCTACTTACTCAGTACTTGGATTCCTAACTACTTGACAAATTCTAATCTGAATTTAATCCATCTTCACTGCAAGGGCTGAAAAATCCCACCTACCTGTCTAAACAATTAGGTATTAGTGAGAACAAAAATAATCAGTACTGCCACATTCTGCTCTGAAAACGGTCATTCACTTAAGTCACGGCATGTTTTGTTGCTTTTGAGATTTGTATTATATCAATCCTGCCTATAATCATGGCATTTAGTTTGCCACCTTTCCTTTCCATCCTGCATTCCTTCTATGATTTACTTCATGTTTACCACTCCACATCAAGCTCCTTTTCCATCCTTTCAAGTTCCTCCCCCCTCAATCTTCCAACAGTGTAACTGATAAAAATCTTCCTACTTTGAACCTGGAAGACTGAAGATAATGCCTCAAAGCATCTCTTGCCTTACTCCCAGGGCAATGTCCAGTTAAAGATAACTGTATCATCACCAGACTGGGTGTGGGACAGGTATAATACAGTGAGGCTCATCCAAGGTAAAATAAGCCACCAGAAGCAAATTAACAGACAAGAAACTTTAAAGTAAACAAAACCAAAAATTGTGTGTCTTGTTAAGTGCTGCAGCTTGACATCAACACAAAAAGAAAAAACGTAGAAGTAGATAGTGCACTGGTAAAGGAAAACATGAGCCCTATATGTGAGGGCTTTTACAGTAAATGAATACGTGCTCTGTTGGCCTTTCCAACAGGATTTGAATTAAGAAAAGAAACTCCTCTATGCACTGTACAGAGATATATGTAACCGCATCTATGTTTGTCACTGATATTTCCAGTTGGAGTAAACCAGGTTTTGTTTCCATGTATTTCCCCAGCCACTATTTTTTATTTTTTGCCCTGGGCAGTCACAATGATTTCCACAGCAACAAAGAACTGGTCATAGCTCCTTTATCGCTTTTATTTTTATTCTGATGCTGATCAAGGAAAAAAACAAACTACAACCTTCTCCCAACCCAAACCACAGACAAATTAAAGTATGGGGTCATCTTTCACTGTAAGATATTTTGGGATAACATAGCAAAACCAAGAGCCTTAGACTCAATGGAAAGAGAGAAAGAGTGTTACTTCATCCCTGACTGAGGGTAAAGAAAAAAAAAAACAACCAACAAAAAAACCCCAAACAAACTAACCACATACCACTTATAAGGAAAGATACTTTCTTGTCAGGCCTGATAAAGGAATCACACACAAGAAAGCTTGCACCATTCTGCCAACTACTTTACTCTTAACAAAAGATAGCACCTGCTCCACAAAACCTGCTATACAAACTAGAAAATTTGATTTTCCTAAAATAACACAAGAAGATCCTGCCTACAACAGCTCCTTTCTCTCAAAGGAGTCTAAACTAGATGCTCAGAGTCTCAAAACAAGAAACAAATCCCTGTTATACATCACATTTCTATCTAGCAGATCCAAGAAGTTTTGTGCTTCCCAAAGACAACGTGACGTCCCATATAATTGTAAGCATAGTACAGGTGAAGTTTCAGAAGAATTAAGTCTCATGAATTTCTGAAGACTCCAGTGCACAAAAAATATAATGAATATGCTTTTTTAGAGAGTCTGAATGCCATGTTGAATTTTATATATGATCTACTTTGATTTCTGCTAGAGCAAATAATACAAGCTCCTAAATAACACAGACCTAGACTGCATATTAAATGACAAATTCTACAGAACTCAGTCGTATTGTTTTGGGTAAGATGAACCAAATCCTTCAAATAAATAATGACGGCCTCAAGAATACAGCTCAACATTAAACTTGGACATAAATAACCAGTATAACAATTTCAGAGTTATATTTCAAATATCTTCTTTTCAAATATGAAGTAAGAGTCTAAATTAAATTTAAAAAATGGGTTTCATGTAACCAGCTTTCATAGTTGAGAGACACAAACACTGAGATTGAAACAATAACACTTTTATCTAGAAAACAGTAAAGCAACAGAATCTACAACAAAAATTATTAGATAACTAGATCATGTGTATTTATCACATTTGTAGTTAAGTCTTATAAAACATCTCAGAGTAGGTAAAGGTGGTTTTCAGTTTTGCTTATATTCTGTTTTTCCTTATACTGCACTAGATGATGCAGAAGAATGAAGACTCAGTCAAATTCACATTTAAAGGGTTACCAACGACTCGCAATTCATGGAGTCTTCCCCTCTAGTGGGGTAAGAGACAACTCACTTATCTTTCAGTCCTGGACTACACAAAGGTCTGAAACACATGTTTTGTCAGTGTTCTGACCAAACCTGTACTTTCAGGTTATTAGAGCTGACAGCTGCTCAAAATTCCATCACTAATAATCATCAGTGCTCAAGATGCCCATTTTAATAATTCAAGGAAGAGTTACGTATTAATGATGAAGCCATGAGTAATTCAGGCCATGTACAGATAGCTGCAAAGATCCCTGCCGGGCATTTTTCCAAACCGGTCCCTTCACTATGTGGCAGATCAGTCATTTATTAAGACCATCTTAATTTCTTCCTAGCAATTTTATTAGCTGCACAGAAGTTAATTAAGAAGTTAATAATCAAGAATACCACATAAAATGGACCATGAAAAACTAAGAAGACACTATAAAGCTCTGTAAAATGATGACATTTGATATATGGAAGAGTCCAGATTTACTTCCAATACCAAGCTCCTAAATTAACATTGAATTTGTACATTCAAAGCAAAGCATTCATTTACATAAATATTTCTTTTTTGAACAACTCATCTAAAAAAGGTAAGATAAAGAATTCTTAGGAGCCATAACAAGTTGGTTTTTTTCAGGAACCAGAAGATCCCCAAAGTCTCCATCTCTGCTCAACTGCCCATAGGACCATAGGAAAGATTCATTAAAAGTGTTACATTGTTCAAATCAAGAAAGCTCTCACACCATCATTACTTGTATCTATGACTCCTTATTTCCCATCACGCATTTGTTAGAGAAACTGCCTGGCAAGGTGATTGAGCAATAATGCCTTCCTAGAAACACACCTATAAGATTCAGAAACAATGCTCAGGTTAGGTGATTTTCACTGCATTATTACCAATAAATCTGCCGTATTAAAACTTCCATGTCACCAAGGTTACATAAGGCCTGCATACCAAGTTCATCGTGCAAACTGCTACCGCCTACAGCAGATGCAGTGGCATGTGATGCTTCTAAGTGGACACTCCCATTTCTCACCAGCAAGGAGGCGCTAGCGCCGGGCACAGCTGCCTGGGAAGGGGGGCAGGACTGCACTCTGACCTGGGAGGAGCACTGCTGGCCTTGCTGACCATCTTGAAGGCTACGAGAAAACACGCATTGGGGACACATTACCAAGAAGAAGTGAAAAAGAGCCAGAAGTGAAGCAAAACAAGATTTTTCAGTTTAAAGAGGAAAACTTTTTTTCTAAATAGTAGCATTAAGCAGCCAACAGTTAGGGTTAAAGTAACCCCTACGTTCTGTATAAGAGAGTATTTAGGCCCTAGTTACAGCAGTAATCTAGAGATACTGTTCCTGTCAACTTCTTAGAAGTAGTATTGCTTTCTAAGATCTCCCCAAGTCACCCAACAGGTATATTCTTCTGTGTCTTAATTTGTGGGTGCAAAAGCAAATTACTGCCACTTAGTTTAACTACAGACTAACCTGAGGTATCGCCTATATTTACTACTGACTATTCCAGTCTTCTCACAATCGTTGTGGTCCTTTTTGCTTATTCAAGTATGACCTGATCAGCTGTTTCTTTCTTGCTATTAATTCCCAGTAACTAGAAAATGTCTTTAAGCTTTGTTAATAGCCATATGATACCACAGACCGTGTAGATAACTGAAGTAATATGTTTGGATTCGTAATTATTTTGAACATATAAGACTCTCTATACAAAGTCATTAATTGGCAAAAGTTAAATTGATTCTCAAGTTACTTTGAAGTTACAGCAAAAGCTTTATTACTCAGCAAAACACAGGTTTTAAAAGTCAACCTGGCTTTCAGAGAAATTTGTACATTTCTCATAGCCACGAAGAGACAATGTTTGAAAATGTTAATTCTCCTCTTCACAGACTTCAATTGCAAAACTAACTTTATAAAGCTATTTACCAAAGTTAGATTTTTTTAATAACTTGTTTAATATTAGGTATGACACAGTGTCAGAGTACATTATGTTTACAGTTGATATCATACCATCTTTGCCAGAGCTGTGGTTTTATTATCTTTCATTTTGTGGATTTAAAGAAGTCACATTATACAGTCATTAGCTGAGGCACTACCTTAGATAAAAGATTTTGTATTTTAAAGACTGGAAAATAGCTTAAACACTCTCTTTTGAAAAACAGTATATATCACCTGTTGCTTTTAACACTTCACTGTTTACAGCATGACGCTAGAGTTGGCAAATGAGGCAACTAAAAAAACAAGATCTTACTAAGAATTGAAGGGTTATATCTGATGTACTTGCTTTTAACAGTATTTTCTACATCATCTACTTTTCAGTTCTTTTGTTAGAGCATCACTGGAAAACAAAATATGGATATAAGAATAGGTGTTAAGAAAAGCTCATGCAAAATAATGAAGACATGCACACAGCTCAGAAGAAAAGAACTGCAACTCATTATTTACTGTGTTCCAACATTTTAATCTGAAATTAAATTCAGTGTTTTGCTGCAGTACACAAGGCTTTCAGTGAGCTATGCAGCAACAAAAGCCCTAGGGAAGTTCAGGGATGTGCTAGACTTCACGGCCTTCCTTAAGCAACACCAAACCAATGCTAAACAATACTGCTTTCCCATAAACAGCAGGTACATCTCAAGAGGTATATACACAGCTACCCTTTGAATAGTTATCCACATCTGTCACAATTAAAAAATCCCACCAAAATATCAATGTCAACCAATTGCAAAAAAGCCAGGCTTATTCTCTCCCTGATTACTATAAGAATAAAATTCTGCTTCATACAGTCACTTACACACATGCATGCACGATTGACTACATGGGATACCAATGAACACTTATTTTTGAAGTGCCCAAAACACTACTGACATTTAGACAGGACAAAAGCAAGGGTGGATGGTGTTTTATGGTGCATTTTGGGTTTGTTTTTATAGGTTACAGGGCAAAATAATCTTGTATCTAATTTAGCACCAAACCAGAATTTAGTAGTCCAGGTTTGACTTGTCTACCATTGCCAAAGACACACAAATATAATGCCATTGTCTCTTTTACTAAATATTTCACAGAGGAAGTGAAAAGTAATCGCAATCATGGATAGGAAATTAAAAAAGAAATCAGGTTTAACTCAATAGGTCCTAGGGAACATTCCCCCAACATCCAATTTTATGACAGAATTAGAAGGTTAGAGATTAAAGTTTTGCTGGCAAGAATGAGAAACACATAACATCACAGCAACTAAAGATTAGTAAATCTAATACTCTTAGAAGTTTAATATCTGAAGTCATGGATTAGCAATATCAGAAACTAGACCGGGACAGCTCACCAACAGCATACAGGCGTTATGTCAGTACAACTGCAGCAATATTTTGAAAACTTCTTAGTGGTAATTGGCTAAAAATGTCTCTATATTTCTTCACATTTGCTCCTTCGGCATGATTTCTTTTAAATCTTTCTTAAGGATTTCCTCTTTCTGGTAACACAGAATTTACACTAAAATTAAGCTACCCATATAAAAGAGTATTTTTAGACTGTTCACCTAGAAATTAGAACATTAATACTATTTTTTTCAGATACTTTCCACAGTTGACAGCTCAAATGGAATTTATGTCAAGCAAATATAAAAGCACTTTGGTGTTTGGTTGGCAATTTAACTCCACTCCAAGGGACAGTCATTTAGCATCATGAAAAGTACTTTGAGTAAATTACCCTCAGTAAGTATTCAATTCTGAATATGTTTATATTATAAAGCATTTTTGATAATGTATGTCATTACGTTAGAGAAAGTACAGTGAGCAGTTTTGGGTGGTTTTTAATTTAGAATAGAATAAATTTAGATAACAAAGATGCTTAGAGAAAATACAAGACGAGAATGTTTAATCTGCTTTTTTACCCTTGAACATCTTGTCTGATTAAAGAGTTACTCCCACTTCACAATGTGAAATTCATGATTCACAAAGTTACTTCATAGCCTCTCACTGAAGTCAAGCTTAAGCCATGGGAACCTTAATGACTGCACTAGCATGTGGAAATGAGGCCGCTGTAAACCACAGTTTAAAACAAAGTCTTTTCTTTTCCTTACTCTATACCTACAAGAAAGAAAACACTGTTTTCTAACTAATACACAGTTAAGGAGCTTTCATTAGTCTGCACAGCCTCTTATGCTGCAATATAAAGCTGTACTACCCTCTTTTACAAAAAAAAAAAAAAGAAAACAAACTCAGAGGCAAGTGAAAGCAACCAGGTAAAGCAAAAGTGATCTGAAAGAAGACAAAGTTTTATCATCCTTCACTATGAAGTAAATCACTAGCTTGAAGTTGAACACCCTACATTCAGCAAGACCAAAAGCTTAACAAAGAAAAATGTAAAATTATATGATTACTACTTCATACTGCACTAGCCACTAAAAGCACAACTGCTTAACAAAGAAAAATGTAAAATTATAGGATTACTACTTCATACTGCACTAGCCACTAAAAGCACAACTGCTTAACAAAGAAAAATGTAAAATTATATGATTACTACTTCATACTGCACTAGCCACTAAAAGCACAACTACCTAGTTTCAGTCCTTGATATGACAGAAGTCAATCCTTCATCTGTTAGATTTCTAGGTACCATTCTTGCACTCCTCCTGCCTGAGGAAAATTTGCCAAAGTAGTCCTCAAATAGTTTAGTGGTGTGACAAAGATGGCACCACTCCTCTGCCATCCCCTACTATAAGGTATTTTCTTTATTTGTTCCATTTCTACAGGTTTTCCTAGTTCAAAAAAATTACATAAATATTCCCAAAACACAACAACAGTTTAGCATAAAAAGGAAGATCATTGAGAATATATAACATATGCAATTACTCCTACGTATTTATCATATAACTGAAGGAAAAATTACTTCAATACTTAGAGGGGACTGTTCCTTCTTCTACAGGCCATGTTCTCCTCACCAGATTCTCCAATTCCATAAGCAACCAAGAAATTGCAAGACTTAAAACGCACAGTCAAGAACTTAATGTGGCTGTTTCTACTGTTCAGGCTGATTGATCAAACAGAGCTGCTGTATGTAACAAATCACTAGGCTCAGCATTATAAACAAAGGGGCCAGTAAAGGCTGGAGGACTACTGAGACACATGTACACAGTACATTTTAAACATTGCCAAGGCATGCAAAGTGCCACACAATTAGATTTAATACTAAGCAATACTGGGCATTCTATTCACTTCATTATTTCTCTTTTGCTGTAAAAAGCTGCAAGATCTTCAAAAAGGTTTACCTGTACTTTAGATTTGGAGTCTCTTTGGAGTATATATTTAGCTCTTTATAAAAGTTCTGTCATTTTGCTTATCTCTCACAATCTACAAATGTGAAAAGTGATCACAGTACTAGTCCCTAATGCTTAATTCTTCAAGAGATGAAAATCAAAATGGGAGTGCTGATACTATTTTCTTGGGTTTCTCTTCTGGATTGAAAGTAAAAGTTTCTAAAATTTTTGATAAAAAAACACTGAGGCTATGTTTGTTAGCATTAGTTAATTTTTATATCAATCTGAAAACACCTATAACATGTTAGAGACTGACTATCCTGACCATTTTTAAAATAGTGCCACATATACATGCACAATTCAACAAGCCCACAGTGACATGCAGTGACAGCTCAAGGAGGTTATGGTGGGGAAGGAAGTAAAAAGTGCTTTTCTGGCAACACTGGCGGGTGTGGGGAAGTGGTCTGCTGCATGCATGCTAAATATGGTGGAACATTTAGATACCCTACCTGAGGGGTGATCCGATGAGCAATGTAGGAGGGGTAGGGTTACTCCCTGCATTGTGCCGGCGTCGTACTGCCTGACGCCTAAATGTGCTGCGTTCACGGCGAAATGTGACAGTCTCCTCGCTGGCTTGTGCTGCTGCATCAAGACAGACTTTAGGTCAAATAAGAACCCATCCTAGTTACGTAAACAGTAACTTAAGACTCCTTTCTTCCCTCTGACCCTCCCCAAGTTAACGAACTTAACTCATGACAACAAAAGTAGCTTATGTCCTAACTGTTCAAACAAGCTGCCTCAGGACAGGATCACAACACACAGTTATTAACAAAAATCTGCGTGGTTGGGGGAGTGTTCTTGAATATACAGCTTACTTTTTTTTACCCCCAGATCCAAATAGCCAGGTTGCAAAAGAAGTCAGATATCCCAAATGCTTTCCATTTACAGCAGGAAGAGACGCCTGATCTCCCCCTTTATCTCAATGAACAGATAATTAAGAAGAAGCCTGAAGAATTATATAGCAAAGTTGTCTACCACTTCTCACCATAATCTTCTCAATTTTTTAACTTCTGCCAAATAGGTAGGGTTGAGGTTAACCTCATCACAACTCTTTCAGGGGACAAAACAAGAGTAGCTTTTTTTTCTCATAAGCATCAAGGGATACATGTTGCTCCTTCTAGACTCTTTACAATATAATTTACAGAGGCAGGAGGTTGAAAATAAGTAAGAGAATAATTTATTTTTAAGGACTGATCATTTTGTTATTTCAGGTTCCCAAACAAAAGGTTTGGTTCAAATTTATAAAGCAACATCGTAAAAAACAGTTTGTATGTACTCAAGGGATTAAAATATTTATCCACACATTATCCCCCAAAATCCACCTGTGCTCCTCAAGCTCTATGATCTGAACAATTTCAGATTTGGACTGCTTCATGGTGTGTCTACAATCTGAGACGTCTTCCTCCTGAGCCAAGGAAGCTCCTAGCCAATTTGAATGCAGAGCACTAAAGAGCTCAAATGAATGGGTCGCAGAGAAAATAGGGTTTGGCAGGCAAGTGGAGGAGAAAAAAAAAACTGACATGAAGTCAGTGGAAGAGGAAAATAACAATCTTGACAGGGAAGTCACAACTTGGTGGCCAAAATGCCTGTTGCTAAAGTGAGAAAAACAGGAATCATATCAAACAAACAAAAAACAAACACTCCCTCTCCCCCCCACCAAAAAAAAAAAACCAAAAAAACCAAAAAAAACCACACACAGAGCAATGGCAGGAATACTATAGGCAGAGCAGCCCATATGCACTTCAGCACACTTCAAGTTACAACACTGCTGCCATTAAGCTTTCAACACTTACCAGCAAAGACTCTAATGCTGGTCTACAGGGAACAACAACTTATAGCAACCTACTACTGTTGTGTACTACTGCCATAGCTCAAGCAATAAAGGCTGAAACCAGAGTTTAATTCATGCATGAACCACAGGTTACCAAATGAATTCTCTGTCTGAAGCTTCAATTTATAGCTTTCTTTAAAAGAAAAGAAGCTACATAAAGAGATTTACTTTAAAACCAACATTCAAGCTACAAGCATTTCATTATCAAAACTATAAATGTTAAGGGCAACGCTAATTCAGTCCTTTCCTGTATTTTCAGAAAAACCAGGGATTTGCTCATTCTCTCCTCATTCCTCCACAAGTGTTTTTACAATTCTAAACATTAATAGATTATACTACCTTTTCAGGGTATTTCAGCAAGAATTCAGTAAGTTTCTCCTGCAGTTTAATATACACCTTTATTTTAATACACTGCCTAATTTCTTTAAGCACTTCTTTGCAGCTCTCACACCTGAAGTACAAAGCAAGTGAACCACACTAAACAAGACAGACTGAATCCTGACATACAAGATCAAAACCGCCCATTAATTTTGTATTACAATTTATAAAGCTCATTTTTTCTAGGATACACATCAGCATATAAAAATTCATATTTACAACACAGCTTCCACTGAGTTCAGATTCAAAAGCAATTCTGGTAATCAGACCATAGTTAAGCACCACAAAATAAGGAACAGTGACTAGTCTTAACTGAAATGTAAATATCTGAATTACCATTAAGATAGTAAACATCAGCATTGTATCTTAATTACCACTTGCAACTACTTAGCAAAAGCAGCATTCAAGTGCAATTCTTTAAGGTAGCATACTTAACTCTGACAGACACCTGTTATGTTCTGCAGTAACTGAAATCAAGACTATGAAAACATGATAGGTCCTCCCTATATGGCTCCAATTTAACACTAAAGCCAGTCTCAAGAATTAACAGCGGCAGTGTCCTGTGAGGAAACTAGATATACAAACACACTTGAAGATAAGAAAAAAAGAAAATTAAAAAACTTAATATATACTTGGAGATTAAATTCAAAGCTGTACAGGCAAACAGCTTGGGCATTTTCTAACCATTTATTATTTCATTTTAACTTTTAAAAGTCAAAGTAGATTTTGGTGTAGCTTTCTACCTGTTTTACCACGATATTCTTGATTTATCATCTTGAAACTTTTATTCAATGCACATCTTTTTTACATATTCTTCCCGAATGCAGGTGGTGCCATTCAGGGTCACTACACAAGTCTACAAGTTCTTTTGAAAAGACCGCAGGGTTGTTCAGACCAACAAGCTCCAAGTCTGCTAACATTACGCAACACTGCAAGAAGCTACATGTGGAAAACATGACCAAAGAAGTTAAAAAAAATGCTAGCTGAGCAGAGAGGATTAGCATAAAGTGTGGAAAGCCAAACTGCTCAAAGTTTGTTTTTGGTTGAAAAGGAAAACCAGAGGGGCTGTGGTTTGGTTTTGTTTATTGTACTAGCCCCTTGAGTTTGCTCAGTCTTGGGGAAGACTTTTTAGCGAGTTTTTGTTTTTAATATAATTTCACAGAAGACATACAATTTAAAATATACACATACCAGTATGCAAAGCTCTTTATGTTAATTTGTATTTATTTCTACTTGCCTTTAATGAGAAGGAGCAGCGCAACTGCTTGTGAGTTCACCAGTAGGAAGTAAGACAAAAGTTCCTAACTCACCCTCTACCATGATCTGAGAGCAGTTCTATCACGTTTCAATATAAATAAGCTTTAATATTTATGATGTCACATACACTTCTCCAATACTGCTTACAACTTATCCTAGACTCCAGAAATGTAAGATCCAACATCTAGTCATGTACAAAATCTAGATGTAATAGGAAGCGATAACACAGGTAATACTTCTGAAGTTCATGCTTACTTCAGTTTAATCAGTAGAGGAAGACAAGCTTTTCAGCTTACAGAATGTTTGGTAAAAGGTGTTCTATGTTTTTTTATTCTACGCTTCTATGCTGAATCACTACACTTAATATCAAGAAATTCAAGCATTTCCTCTGCATGTTGTCACTTGCATGTAAGTCCCCAGCACTATCTATCCTCAAGAATACAAAAATCATGTCTGAAGTTCAAGGTGCACAAATTAAAAATACAAACTTAAACCCCAGAGATCAATAAAATAAGAAGTGGAGACCTAGTGACAACCTTGTAGCCAACTTAACCCCTCACATGCCTATTCACAAATATAATACAACTATTTTCAAAGAAGAAATAACAACACTTGTATCTGTTAAGGAATACGTGTTTGCATGCACAGTTGCATTAAAATTAACTTGTTTAACACTTCTGATTGGAAAAGAGCCAAATAAGCAGTTACATGCTTAAAACACTGTGAGGATATAATTTTGTCTTCAGACACTTGGAAAGGTGCTTTACATTGAACCTTTTTATGCTCAATTCTGTAGTTTTACTAAGTTTTCAACAGAACCTGAAGACTCACAGTTTTACTCTACAATTATGCAACTGTTGTATAAGACACCTAGCTTTAAGAAACAAAGTACAAATATTTTCCTTTGAACAGGAATATTTATATAAAAACAAGCCAAAACAGTTGCAACATCTCCCTGGACCTACTTAATACTGCTTTTAACCAAAACTTAGAAGATAGAAGCTTAAGAAGCACAGTATGAAAAAGCAGAACTGACAAAATTTTATTGCATCAATAAGACCATTTCATTTCGCTACAAACAAATGCTGAACCCAGTGCCTTAGATAAATTCTGAAATACGGAAAAATTTTTCATAAGAAGATTCCTGGAAAGATGTGGTATACAACTAATACAAGGGTGAAGCATCCATGTGGAAAACCATAAAGTTCCTAGGATAAAAACTGCAATCAGTCTAACTAGAAAGCAAGCAAGAAAAAACCTACCACAGCAAAAAGTCTCCCTCAGTCTTAGGAAAAAAGGAAAAAAAAAAACACAGCTAAAAAACTCAACACCCCTTCCCCATCACTTAAAGCCTAGATGGTTTTGAACATTAGTCAGGTTAAGCATGGTTAAAGGAGCACATGGAACCTGAGTGATGCTTGGACACGCCCTTTCTCATCCTATCAAATGGGAAACAGATCTCTTTTCAATCACTGATTACTAAGCCTACAAGTTCTCAGTAAGAGCTGGAATGAATAGTTTATGGCTCATGTACTCACATAAGCAATAAAATTTGCAAATGCAAGTAAGCAATGAAATTCTACTTTGCTAAACCAAACAGCTGAAATCCTATTCTTCTCTATTGAGCATCTATATCTCATTTGTGTTCAAAACCTGAGAGATGTACTTCACATGCCTTTATGGGTTAACACTACCATTCTCCTCATGGTTGAAGCATTTATAGTTTACTTTCACATGCCCTAACACTATATTAAAAACCATACTTGAAAGATACCCAAGTAGAAAGAAGCAGTCTGTTCAGTCTGTATCTTCAGTATGCAGTTGTTAATCACCATATTATTATGCACCTTAATAAAATCTACAGCTGCAGGGATTACTTATACTTCTCTGATAAAAAAATCAAAATACTGGCTCAGAGTATTATAACTTACTGTGGATATTTAATTAAAAATATCACTAATGACTATTTCTGAAGAACAGAGATGTGTGCAGCAAAGGAGAAACAATGAAGAACAGCGTGATATCTCCAAGTTACAAACTTTTGCTAGAAAATAATGCAGAAGAAAACAACAAACAATTCAGGAAACAAAGTAAAGCCCAGGACTTCAATTTTGTGGTTGCATTTATAAAAAATAAAAAAAGTAAGTCTGAAACTAGCCTGAAGAAATATTTACAATTATGTCAAAACAGTCACTACAACAACCGGAAAAGGAAAACACTATCAAGGAGGGAAGAAAGCAGGACAATAAAACCATCTGTTTTGAATTCTGAACCAAACATTTTTACAGACCAGCTTGACAGTAAAATTTTTATACTAAGGCCAAAGATAGAACTAGGGGTCTTAATTATTCTACTTCATTGAACTTCCTACTTGAATTATTCCACTTTTAAAAACATTGGGCTATTCACATAGACCTCTTGAATATAACGCTGATGTACTTCGGGTCAAAGAACTAAAGCCAAACCCCATCTAACCCCCTGCCCAATACAGACCCTGCACCCCAGGGTTCAGGTATCAATACCTAGTACTATATTCATGCAGCAGACAAATGTTCATAACTGACATTAATCTTTAATAAAGTTAGTTCTGAGTTTGTGTTTAGATTTATTCACCTTAAGGAAAAGATGCTGTAAATCTTCGAAATACAGCATTATCAGCATATGTGGCATACTATGTTAGCATATCATACACAGAAAGTCATGTTTGCATTACACAGCCTTAACTAAAACCCCAAACATTAATTAGTGGCCAACTTCAGTAAATGAATGAGTTTTATCTCACAGCTACATTTTGTAGCAATGTGAGCAACTCCATCACAGCTGATGGAGCTTTTAGAACTTTCCTGCTTATATGCACACCAATAAATCCAGGTACCTCTCTACAAGCCAGCATGAAGATGCAGCTTCATTTTTATCTAATACCAAAAATTCTTATTCAACTCCTGTTTGAGATTAATACTTAGCAAATACATGAACAACACGTGTCAACAAAATGGAACCACTCTTCCCTAATCAAGCAAAAGTCATCTAATGAAAGCCTCTGTATTATCCCTAAGGGGACAAAACACGGGATTGAGTCCCCACAAAACGTACTAAAATTCTGCTCTACTAGGAAGTGGTTAACAATTGATAGATGCAAGACGCATTCGAAATGTTATTTCATTGTTTCCAAAACTGCAGAAATTCTACAGTAGCCTCATATATCATTCCTAACACTGTCTACATCTTTAAGTGCTTAAAGGTAGCAATCTGACCTCTAGTGAGATGACAAGATATCCAGCATCAGAGGGAATTCTGTAAAACTCAACCTTCACACACAAAAGCTGTGACAGTACAGCAAAATGCTTATAAGGAGAGAGCCCTTTCTACTGCTGATCTGCTTACCTATGTCCAGTTACTGCACGGTTCTGCTGAATACACGAATAGAGACAGCCGACATACACACAACCCAATCACAGAAACTTTACATTTTTCAGTTTCTACCATTTCTAAACTCCAATTTCTCATGCAGAACTGTTTGGTTTAGTAGTTTTAACATGAACTGGCAGATGCACAGAAAACAAGATCAGAAGCCCCATCTTCTGTAATTATATTCATTCTGTCTGCAGGAAAATGTAGCAAGAACTAAAGCCACCAGAAGCATGGAACAGCTCTGCAAAACAGGCAAATCAAGTCATGACATAGACCATGTGCAACATCAGCATACAAGGGAAAAGTAGTACGTTGCCAGCAGCTGCCATGATCATTGGCTGAGTAACAGAGAACTGCATTGTAATAATTGCAGGCAGACACACTAAGCATATATGTACAAATACATATAGACTGAAGAGGTGAACAGGTTTCCATGTGTCATATGAAACACAAGACTAATCCAAAATCACAAAGTCCTGTTTTGCCTGCCTGTAGAGATGTACTGCAGACCTCAAAAGACAGAAAACAGTATGAGCTGTTACTTCAATATTGCTATGCAATGTACAGAAGGAAAAACGTGTCACACTACATGCAGTTTTATTTACAAAAGGGTATGTATCTCAAGAACTTAAAGTAAATAAACCTTAAATCGCAGCAAGCTGTAAAACAGAGCAGGAACTTAAAGAGCACATCTTTTACAATTAATATAGAACTGGAGAGAACACTTGACTTTCCAGGCCAGCCCAAGTTTTACAAAACATCACTGTGTTACATACAGCATTATGGTGGTTCTTTAAATGGTTACAAACAGCAATCCAGAAACAGGACACACCTGACAGAAACCAGGCACAGGACAGTGCAAAGAGGGTATTTCCAGAATATCACTAGACAGTGGAGCAACTGCAACTAACCCATGACTGATCAATTCACTAGCTACTTTTGGAGTCTGAATAGTTGAACAAGGATAACAACTACCATAAGACACCTTCCATTTTTTTATTATGCATCCACCACATACACTTAATTGCAGAATTTTCAGATGCTGTTTCTCTGCATTTTAATGAATTGCAATTTCTATTCAAATGCACATACTATCTCAACAGCAAATGAGCCATTCACCACTTCCTGGCATAATAATACAGAAATGAAACTAAGTTGTATCTGCAGAAGTGAAATATGTACAAGTTTGTACAACATCCTGCTTAGTAGAAGATTAGTAAAGACCATATCCATTAAGATACACATTTTAGCAGTTACACAAACAAGAATGTAGTTCTAGTCTCCAAAGATTGAAGGATAAAATGAAGTTATAATTACTGATTTAAATCATATTTGAAAAACAGGAACTGAAAGCTGCTGACTGGAAAAGAGCAGGTGGTATTAATATCAGTCTTTTAGTTATCCTGTGTGCATCTGTTAATTAGTTGTTTCAGAAAGTTATCATAAGCAATCACAGACATTCAAAAATATTTATATAAAATTATAAAACAATCCTTTCAGCAGGAGGTTGGACCAGACTACTTCCAAAAATCACATTCAACCAATATCCCTTGATCTTATGAAAATCCAAACCAAGCTGATTCTGTAATTCACTTGCAACAAGTAAATAAAATAATTTCTTAATTTTCTCCAAAAAATGCTATACATATATACACATGACATGTATTTATATTACACATGTATGCCTTTAAAAAACCTCCCAAAAGGTGAATACATCTCAGTAGTAAGAAATACTGGCTATAAACCACTTAGATTCTAAAGAGTTAAAACATTTTCTCTCATTACTATTAGTCATGGATAAGCCTAAAGTAGAAATCCACAATTAAAGATACAGATGTTACAAAACTTGCAATACAAGCTATAAATTGTGGGGAAAACAACCCAACAAACCCACACAAGAGAAAAACCAGTAAAGAAGGACACTATGAAGGAATTAGTCAGACTGATCATGAAAAGATAAATGCAATGTAATTACTGCCTTGGTGCTAGACAAGACTGAATGAATGTTTAAGTAGTGCTAAAGAAAAATTAAGTCATACTTTTGTTCTGCTTTCAAAAAAAAAAAAAAAGAGCAGAATGGCATTCATTTCTTACAACCAAAAAGCAAATACTTCCTTTTCTCTTGGTAGGAAGAAACAATATACAGCTAGTGTTATTAACCATATCATGTCACCAGATCTGGAGAACTTGATTCCAGATTGCTTCTTAAAGACAGCCTGCAATCCACAGAGAAGTACTGCTTGGGTATTTGCCACTGATTAAAAATACTAACAACTTCAAATGACCCTCATGTAATATTTTAAACTAGAAATGGATCAGGCCAGCAAGAATGATAGCAAGCCTTTCCTGCTTAAGCTGCTACAGATTTGTACCTTTAAGACTGTTTTGAAATGTGTTGAGTGAAATGGTAGGGAAGACAAACTTTTTCAAAAGAGCAATCAAAATATTCCACGATACTCAGCATCTGTCTTCCATTAATTCTTTCAGACTACTGACAAGTAGTAAGCACATACAAAGTCTGACATGTTCTGAAACGTAAGCTATGTTAATCCTCCTTTGCACATAAAGGGAGAATCTTATTAGCTTTAAGCAGTAATAACACAAAACAAAATGAAATCAAGTTTTGTGCTAAAGAAAGCATAGAGTCAAAATGGTAAATACATAAAGAGACCTTTTATTAGTCAAATTACTCTCAGTGGACATGAAGAGCTGTCACTTTAACAAGGTCTAAGGAAGAATGTGTGTTAAGTGTTTAGCTTCTAGGGTTAGTACTGGAAGAGCAACCCTGACTCTTTTATTAAAGCTACTGCAAAAATCTGTTACTAGGAATAACAGACAAAGTAAAAAAAAAAAAAAAAAATCTGCATACATTGGTAAAGTGAAGGCATATAAATAGGTCTGAACTAATTGTAAACCAGTCAAAATTCATCAATAATCAATACACAGCTGAACTTCAGTGTGGCACACTTTCTTTTCCTCCCCAGAAATCAATTGTATTGATTTTTATAGCTGTTTTGTTAATACTGGGGAACACACTACAAAAACAACTCCACAAAAAACCCCAAACAAAATCAAAAGAAAACCCCGCTATTGGTCACACATCTTATCTCACTGTGGGCTGGAAGCCTCTTTTTAAGATGAATCACTATATTTTGTTTAGGCAGTCTACATATTAGGAACAGGCAAATTTGCTATAGTTTGTTAAAAATACCTGTCTTGATCTAAAATACAATTTTATGAAGGGTTTGTCCACCTAGATGTAAAGACCCAGATTATCTAGTAGGTATTGGCCTTTGAAAATTCCCGAAGTCAGACCGAGTTAATTAGCAACCTCATACTGTTCTGAAAACGTATTGTAAAGACACTTATCTACCTTGACACAAAAAGTCTTCCAGTTAAGGCAGTCAATATAGTTAACCAAGAAAAGAAACAAACATTATAATAAGCAATAAACAAAAAAATATTAAGAGCTCCAAATTTTGTTTTAAATGCCACTACCCATCTGTATTAATAACAGCTACTCCAGGTAGCTTATTGTTCACATTATACCAAGCAAAACAATAGATAGGGAAAATAAGAGGAAACTACATTCCTGTCCAGCACTGGAAGGTTATTGTGTTCACATAATGAAGACAAAAAAAACCCCAAAAACCCAAAGTAAACAAGACTGTCTAGCCAGCAATGGCAAGGCTAAGCAAAAATTAAATCCCTAGGAGAATTCAACTTAGTAACTAGACCATTGTAAGAATCCACAATTAAAGGCAACATGGTGAGAGTTTGGGATTGGTTTTATTACTTGATACCACCATGCCAGAGAGGCTGCAGTAGTATTACTCAGTATAATGGAGCAGATTTGATTTGATCACAAATAATAGTTTTAAGATACAGTTCTAATTAAAGAGAACTGCTGGCAACAAACCCCTAACACCTCTACTTACAGATTTTGTAAAACCTGTTTGGATTCAACATCCATTTCAGTAGATCTTTCAAGATATTACGAAGGAAACACTTTTTCAGTTTTACTGGGCAAGAGTGGAGAAACAGGGAGAATACTTAAATACAGTTTTAATTGAAGTTATAGATACCAGACTCGTTAACAAAATATGACAAGGTACTACTGGTAGGTCATTTACTTACCTCCACTTGCTGATTCTTGCTCTTCCCCTTCAGGAAATGTAGCCTGGCTTGGTAAGCTATTCCTGGAACGAGTGACTGACTCTAAGTGTGAAGCCCTTCCCAACAGAGATAGCTCATCTAGCACCTCTCCTTCTTTGGCTTCCAAATCAGATTTTGAAGTGGTTAACTGTTTTATGTTACCTGGTGCCATTAAACTATTTGGGTCATTTAAACAAGCTACAGTACCACTGTCCAGGCTTAACACCCTGGCACGATTCTTGGCACTGTTTGTGCTAGAAGTCCGCCGTGTAGATCTCTTTTTGCTA
This sequence comes from Ploceus nigricollis, assembly GCA_013399945.1. Lineage (NCBI taxonomy): Eukaryota > Metazoa > Chordata > Aves > Passeriformes > Ploceidae > Ploceus > Ploceus nigricollis. The sequence goes on along the minus strand of VXBC01003113.1, from coordinate 489,863 downwards.
ATTCCTTCAGAGCTTACGTGGGTTTTGTGAGCATTTTCAGAGTCTGTGCCCCCACGGTCTTTAGAAACGTATTTGGTCTTTAAAGCACTGTATTTTCCCTCAGGAGACTGGCATGAATGGGAGGTGGTGCTGGAAGAGCTATCACTGCTGAACTGGTGAGCTGACTGCATGCTTGATGTCCTGCTCAAGTCACTTTGATCACTGGAGTCCTCATCATGACAAAACACAGCACTGTGAGGTTTAGTACCAGATACACCTCGGAAGGAAACATATTCCCTGTGCCGACTTGAATCAAAACTACTAGCCCGCTTTTTTCCTGTCCTTCTCCGGCTGGACTTGTGGGTAGAGGCTGTTCGATGTATTAAACTAGAAGATTTTGGCCGAACATCTCCTTCTTTTTGTTTTCCACTAGTTTCTTTAGCAGCTCTTGAATCTACTAACACAGCTAGTTTCTCATTCTGCTCATCTCTTTGTTCAGCAGCCTTCCCATGCGGCCTGTCAGCTTGTGTAGTCAGTTCATTGGCATGTGGGTTCTTATTGGCCTCTTCTGAAGCAGAGGCACCAAGACCTTTCTGGCTGTGCATCTCATCAGATGCATTAGAACCCTTTACCTCTTGAACACCACCCAGAGGACTCAATTCCACAGCAGTCCTTTCACTACTAGTCCTTTTGTCAGTAGTAGAACTGCTGTCATCCTCTGAGTCGACACCACAGTCTTTTTTCTTACCATCCTTTTTCTCTTCTCTAGGAGACTCCTCCTCGTGCTCTGACAATACACTTTCTATATGCGTTGAGCTAGTATGTTCACTTTTATAGCTACTGATGGTACTGTTGGTGTCACGATCAGTCCCACTGCAGTAGCTTTCTGTTGAACCACTGCTTCTAGTACTCAGGCTTCTCAGACTGTCCATACTTTTGTCTGCTTTCAAGGATTTGCTCTTCCCACTCTTAGTCAATGGTTGAGGGCTGCTACTTTTCAGAATGTCATCTAGCTGAAAAACTCCTGAAATGCAAGAGTTCTCACCCAAAGACTCTCGGGATCCAGAAGGGGGTTTGGAAGCTTCTAACTCACTGACAGGATCAAGTCCTCGTTTTTGCTGATAGAGGGGGAAGTCATTTAGTGAAGCATCTGGAAAAGCAACAGCAGAGCTAGAAGTCCTTGGTACACCTCGAGGTCTATGCTCCTTCCTATAGGAGTGAGAATGCAGAGTTACCAGTGAAGCTACTTCTGTGTCACATGCACTGTTTTTAGACTGGTCCACAAGCTGGTTGTTCGAGAGGCACACTTTGTCACCGCTGTCCCTTGGCAAATCCTGTCCAGAGGACAATGAAGGTTGGATGGAGACAAATGAGTCGTTCGACACCAGACGAAAAAGCTTCCGATCAGTTGCCAAATCTGTTTAAGTACATATTTAGAAATATTCATGTAGAATATTCATGTAAGTTACACAACTTGCTTTAAAACTGTTTATATCAGACAAAGTAAATGAACTGAAAAATCCAATTGCAAGTACTATGAATTTGTCACATTACCATTTAAAAGTATTTTATAACATTTGGGCAAATCTGACAGGTCTTTTTTTAATAAAAGAAGAAACCATCAATACCAGCTTATCCCTAGCAACTAATAAGATAAGGCAATTCTGACAAGTCCCCAACCTCCTCTATTGCTTATGTGTCTCAGACTTAATATTTTTACATATGCCAAAGTTTCTTAATTATAAAATAGTACCCTGCCTTTCTTTTTGGTTCCTACATGCAGTAAACAAACTTTAAAGTTATTAATGAAAACACAGTAAACCCCATGAACTCTGAAGTCACAAAAACTCAACAAAAATCACCTTTCCTACCAGATACCAAGTAAGCTCACAGTTAGCAAGGATGCAATCACTGTCATAGGTCTTTTTGTACTATAATGAAACTCCCTATGAAGTCACTGAGTTTTATTACTTCTTTAAAAAAAAAAAAAAAACAANAAAAAAAAAAAGGTGTTTTTTGCTGTTAAAGCAAATCATGAAGATTTACTAGATTTACTGTTAGCGCTCAGGTAAAACAATCATTCCTGTTACCCATCACAAGCAGTCTCCCGTAAAAGTGTCCATCTGCAGGCAGTACTAAAAGTCAGGTTACTTTCCCTTTTGCTACTGTCACTAAAAACAGAAGATCTGGAGGCCAAGTTAAGTTTCTACAGTTGTTAAATTCCTGCAGAGTATATTTGAATGCATGCAACTTAAGAGACTTCACAGTTACATTACTCAGCTGAAAGTCACAGAACCCTACTGCCTATTACAACAGCATGGCCGCCTGTGATGCTCCATTTCAAACACACTTTTTGCACTGAATCACACAGTAATGATTGAATCATCCATCTAATGGCTCTAATCACTCATTAGTGATTAGACTGGTAAAAATGAATGGAGGTATTCTCAGAGTTAACTTCCTCCTAATCACCAGCAAACAAACTAGCAAAATCAGCAAACAAAGATTTCTCTTTGGTTTTATGCTCTGTTTTAGTCTGAGCAGGTCTTTTTCTGGCAAATAAAAAGCTAAAGCTAAAGAAGCTAAATAAAAAATTGTCCTGTTTTGTTTCAGAGCACAAGCTAACAGTTTCCTTACATAGTAGAAAAAACACTTTTAAAAATTCACCAAGCTCTGGTAACTTGCATCTTGGAAGTGGCCTAAAGCTCTAAGAACATACCCTCTGTATGGGGTTATTTATTTTATAGAAAAGCCTGCCACATTTACATTTGTCTGTACTCGTAAGGAAAGCAAATTAATCTACAATGAAGTCCATTAAACACAGGCTACCTGTAGTCTAAGAGATACTGTCTAAAGAAATTTAAGTTAGCTATCTTTCAGCAGCAAGGTGACAGTAAATATTTATTACCTGCTGGAAGATGTCAGAATAAGGAACACAGTCAAAGAATAAAGTTATAAGCATTCAAATTACACTTCTCAGAAGCCTGAGTAATTAAGAGAGGAAACAGGGAACTTCAAGATAGACTCTAAGAAAGGGTATCAATAAACTGCATGAATTTATTTAGCATATTAAGCAAAGGATCTTTGGTAACAAAATACCATGTTTAAATATGGAAAAGAAGAAATTTTACCTTGTTCTTCACTCCCTTCTTTACATAGGCTAGAACTCTGGCCAAGACTCAAACTGATATCATCAGAGGTCTTGGCAGTGTCAGTATCACCTGCAAGTTTTAAGAAAAAAGAGTACTAGTGCTCAAAGTATTAACACATACATTCACATTCTCAATTGTCATGAAAGACTGTTGCTTGTATTTCTTCATTTATAGGTAGGTAACAATAGTTACATAATTACAATAACACAAGATTTCTTTTAAATACGAGTGTTGTCTACTCTATTTCTATTATCTTCCACAGAACTCAATGGCAATCAAGATTTTTTTTTTTCCCTTAAAGGTGTATCTATTAGAATATTTCTTTTTGCATGCTTGTCCATAAAAAAAAGAGGGGCAGACTAATAAAATACTTGTAATGGTCAGAAAAACAAGAAGAAAAACAAAATCGAGGTGACAAAAATTCACATTCAATTTTTTTTTTGGCATTATTATTGGCTGGATAAATTTACAAGAAAATACTCATAATATGCAAAATCATTATCTTTTCATCTCAGAGGAGTTCACAAGGGCTGGAAATTACTTCAGCCAAATGTCAAACAGCAAGAAGTAATCAAGTCATTGATACACAATACCAGAAGGGTAATTGGTTGCACTAAACTCAAAATAGTAGAGAGAAGTCTACTCCAACCAACCCTTTAGCTCTGCATTTTATAGGCAAATGGAAAACCTGTCATTCCATGGGAAGTAGAATACGGGGCCCAGAATATTCTCTCTTCATGTTTTGGTCATATCATTTGCATGTCCAAAGAAGACCTCCCCCAACTAGTAAATGCTGTATTTCACTCAAAAAAGAAAAAAAAAAGTCAAGATGACTAAGGTAGAGAGTATTTGGAAACAACACAGTAAACAAGAGTGATTTGAAGTGCTCCTGCAAGGTAATTTAAGTAGCTAAAAATCTCACCTTTGATGGTTGCTGCTGTTCCCAGACGAGATAACCCAGATCCAACCTAGAAACAGGAAATGATGTAAAAAGCTGTAAACTTTCAGGAAATAAACAATTGTTCTTTCCTATTACTCCAACACATGCATTTGCCTATACACCCAGGAGAGGTTTTTAAAGGCACAAAAGCATCCAGCAACACAGCGCTGTAAAATTCTGACTATGTTTCCACTGCAAAGAGATAAAAAGTCATGTAATTAAGCATCCAACTACATCACAGCACTCTTCCATTCAAAAAGCCAGTGTTCATGGAGACTTTACTACGCTCATTTTAAAAAGTTTCTAATCTAGGAATTCTCCTCACTTAATGTGGCAACAAAGTACAAGTGCAGTGCTACACTAATAACTGCTGTTGTAAAGCTTAACATTTAATGCGTGATTCTGGTTGCCTAAAATGCTTAAAGAAAACACAATCTTAGTATAAAACTTATCTGTTCAACACAGTAAACACCAAGCTAAATCCAAAAAGTGCTCCCGTGTGAAAAGATACATATTTTTCCAGTTAATTTCACATTCAATGGCAAACCAGCAGGCATGGTACCTGCTCATACAAAAATTTCACCATTTAGGTTTGCAATCTACCTTTCTAAATATATCCTATAATCCATTGGAGATTACTTTGCAGAAATGCTAAAGAGAATTTGGTCTTACCTTCAAAAACATTTTCAATACAACCTCTCAACTATAAATACCATTCAATAATGCAGGTGTCAGATAATTAAATCACTTAGAAGTAAGATAGAGGAAGAGCACTCAAAGACAAAATCTGAACCTATAATACATAAATATGATGGCCATTTGATTGATAGATGTATACTTACTGGGACACTGTTTTCCAAAAATTCCTAGTTAAATTACTCTGGGGAAAAGAGCATAATTCTACTAGTTACTTTCTGTAAGCACAGCCATTTCAGGTAACCTGAAGATGTGTGCAGATCCTATTCAGCCATAGCACAGAAGAACAATGGGTTTATGTATAATCTGAAAAAAGCAGCTAAGAGCTTGTTTAATACATTTTCTTCACAACATTGTCACACACACTTTTAGTTACTCATTTTGTCATGTTTCAACATTTTTCCATTCAGTAATATGCTTTGATGAAGGTTGTCAGTGCATACAAATGCATCATCACAAGAAAGCTATTTCACACAGAAAAACTGAACAGAACTCAGACGCTTACTGTTCATATTCCCTTTTAATGCTGCACATTCAATCACAGAGGACCAGTGAATACTAATTTTATTAGGACAAATAGATTCTAAACACTATACTTTCTTTCATAGCAGCTTGAACGTCTTCACATGCTTTAATTTTAAAACTGTTATGTTTGGAACATATTTTTTCCAAAGACCAGTCAAAGAACTAGTCTGGGCATCATGTTTCTATCTTCCTATATGGCCCATCGCTTCCTATTCCTTTGCACCAGCAAATGCCTTCTCTCTTGAAGGAAAATCTCTTAAGAGTATCTATGCTGCATAACTGATTCAGATAAAAAACCAACATTAGCATATCACTGCACTTCGTTATCTACTGCTTGCTCAGAGAGCTAATTAGAACAACATGATATTGTAATACCATGCCAAGGACTTCCATGTCATTTGAAGACAGGTTCTGTGCCTTTACCATGATGCTGCATTGTTCATTATCAACATAACTGTACAGCCTGGCCAGTTCATCTACTTGTCCTCATGAAGAGTTGATAAAAACTAGCCACAACCAGCTAAATGCCACAAGCCAAACAGAAGGAACAGCACACCCAATGCTATGGAATTTGAACACATACACCTAGTAGACATAATTCAGGAACAGAGCAACATCCCCAGTGAAATTCAAGGCAACTAGAGCATAATGAAGTTACATTAAAATGTAATAAAGCCATGTTCTTCAGCACTTCCATCTGCCAGGACTCCCTATTTATTGCTTTCTTCCCAACCCTGCTGAACAATCAAGGAAGTGAAGATTTTGCAGAGGACATCCAAAAAATAAACAGTTTTAGTCTTCCCATTTCTAGCAGTTTATCTTTCTTTATACTTTAGCGAACTAACTTTTTTGACCGCAAAATCTGACCTATCAGGAATAATAACCTGCAGAAAGCCATTCACAATTGCAAGAGATAATCAACAGTGGAAACATTCTAAGATAACAAAAGCCTCCTCAAATATAGCATTAAAATTTACTGATTAAGCTTTAAATGGCAGAGGAAACAAAAGTAAGGGAGGAAGACAAAGTCAGAACATAAGCATGAAGATACAACTTGAGCTACCCAAAGGGACAAGGGAATCCCACCACAGTGGGTTCTTAGTACATAGCTCATCATACTTTGTGCCATTTTGATTTCTTAAATCAGAAGAAAGCTAACTGAGGAAGAGGGAATACTTTCTGATGAGACAGTAGGTTCCCTTTCAAAATCCAGTCATTCCTAATTTAGGTACAAGATGGATTGAGAGCTATGCTGCTGGGAGAATGCAATGCCTTCCTAATAATGCAGTAACATACAGAAAAGAAAATTGTTTTATCTAATAAAAATTACCCCAAAACCCCATAAAATACTAGGAAGAGGTTATCTACAGACTGTAAAGCCAGCAGTCCTACACTAAAGCAACAACTGTAGTAGGTTTAATTCTTACCTGGTTGTTTGGATCTATCCCAGCATAAGAATTGCGTGAACTACAGCCAACAGGGGGAGTTGCTTCTCGTATGAACTCTGACATCTCAATCCCTCCACCAGGGTCACTGAGAGAAACATTAAAAAAAAATCAACACATTATCCCCACCAGTTAAACAAAATTTTGTCTATGTTGAGTGCATACTGAAAACAAATTTCCCTTCTCAAAAATCAGAGGCTCAAATATATCCCAGTATCTTGGATGAACACTGGCTGTTTGACACAGGAAGCTCAGTCTGAGCCAGAGCACTCCATACACTGTCACAGAAACTGCTGCCACAAGTCTGCTGTCACCAGCCAACACAAACTGTGAAGACTTAGGCCCTATAAGGCATTCCAAAATGCTGACATATTAAATTCCCCCTGTCTTTATGTGCACACGTTACTTTTGGATCAGCTGTTCAACTATAACACCTAGAAATTCACCAGTAGAAAAAAATACTACACAGAACTCAGAGCATGGAAAGGACTCCTGGTCCTTTCCTTAGACTGAATCTGGGAGCAAAAGCAAGGATGGCTAATGAAGAAAGCCACATGTGAAAGCTTTTAAACATGCAGAGACATACAGGGCCATAGTATCTCTCCCAGGGATGCAAACCACATCTTTCTACTCAAAAATAACTTCCCTTCAGATACTTTACAGTCCCTACCAAGAAATATTTTGAGGTACAACATATATATCATTGTATCCTAGTGATTTCACCATTTCATGATTAATAACTATTGGTTTGAAAGTATTTCCTAGAGCAACACCATCAAACTCTAATTCTACAGAATTCAGCTTGTCAAAGGCAGATATTTTATGAAACAAAACAAGTTGGATTTGTCCGTTAGGACAATGGCATCTGAAGTCAGTTGAGGACTAGAACACAAGGATTCAACCTAGCACTGATTGTTAATTGCAAAGAGGAAGCAGTTGAGGCACTCTTTTTCCTATCCCATTAAAGTTCTCTTCAAGCACCTTGATCCAGGAGACTTCTAAACAGAAGTATCTGCAGAGCAATTTGACACTGATCCTCTCTGCTTCTTCCCAAATACGAAAAACAGCTTCTCAACAATCAAATTCCCGCGTTTTGCTTAACAAAGTACACATGCACACCACTCGTCCAGTCAGACCAAATACACTGAAGACAAAGGCATTCTGAAGAAGGGAACAGAAATGGACAGAAGCACTGCAAAGCTTACTTAATAGACAACTAGTCTTATAGGAAAGTCTTACGCAATAAGAACAACACTTAATAGGGTGGCCTGCACAGAGCCAGGAATTGGAATCGATGATCCTGATGGGTCTCTTGCATCTCAGCATATTCTATGATTCTAGTAATTTTTGAAATACATGGACATCAATCAAGGATATTGTAAACAAACTGTCTGTACACTAAAGGAGCTGACACATGATTCATCCCGCAGCATGACATGTTAAGCTGTTGTCATCTTGGAGAGGTGTAAAGGCACAACCTCAGGAATCACTCTAGATAATATAAGAAGCACATGATTCTTCCTACATCAGAGGTGAAAAAAATAAAGACAGTTTGAAGTTAGGAATATATACCTTCAGTAAAAATAAGCTAACTTAAAAGACAACCAGCCATTAGTTAGCAGAACAACTATGGTCCAACTCCAGCAAATTAAAACAATAAGTGAGAAGCCACCATTTTGTTACAGCTCAGCAATGAGACAGGCATACTCATGGAGATGGCTGTTTACAGAGCCCTCTCTGACCTAGCACTATCAATTACGTTAAGGCAGGTAAGGAAAATTAATTTTAAAAGATACAGCACCAGCTTCAGCCAAAGCATTCCTTCTGTAAGCATTTTAAGAATACATAAGGAGATAACATGAATTTAAAGACTGAACTGAAAAATCCTCACAATGTTTAAGTTCAGCATACATTACAATGTTAACTGAAGATATAACAAAGAATGCCTTTCACAAAAAGGTGAAATTCCTTTCCTGTTTGAATAATTCATTGAGAAACACTGCATGTGATTAAAGTACATCCTATGAAGTAGAAAAATAAGTCATTGCAAATAAGCTTTCATGCATAGAACCAGGTAGTTATCCAAAGAAGGCGGCAATTTTGTCTAAAACTGAACCATCAGATATCAGCATAAGCAACAACAAAATCCATCACCACCACTCTACTCACAGCTTCTATATTCTGTGACAGCACACACAAATGAATGGATGAACAAAAGCTAGTGACAACCATCAGCAAATAAAGTCTGCAGGAACAAGCAGGAAACAGATTTCTAGGACTGACCACTGTATGTCTAAGTACCTGGACTTTTGCAACATCTAGAGATCTTTAGGAGTTACATGATGCTAGTGCTGTGGCCAGGCCTTCCTGATATGAAATTCTACAATCTGTTTCTTACAGTTTGCTGTCTTCATTCCTCAGGCAAGTGTTACACTTTACAGTTTGCAAACAAAATAACTGCAGTGAAGTTATGACACAAATCAAGAAGACTGAAAAAATTACATCCAGCAATAAAGACTGCTGTGAAAGAGGCACTCAAAGATCACAAAGCAAATTAAAACTACTATTTCTAATTATTAGTAACTCTGAACGAAAATTACTATCTGCAGGTATATCTCATCAGCATGACAGAGACTAACCAAAAGCATGAAGAAGCCATAAGTCTACATGAATTCAAGTTTAAAATCTGACTTAGGCTGATTGACTACAGAAATCTGACATTCAGACCAGAACTTCAAGGGGTAATCGGAAATAAGTTACTTTGATTTCTGGACAAAGCAGAGGAAGAGTTTTATTATTTTTTTTTGAAAATCATCATCTGTCCTTAATGTCCAATAAAAGAGTAGGGTAACTAGTCAGGAGGCTGCTGTCGAAATATATAAGAACCACTGCATGTACTGCAAATCCTAGATCACAACAGATTCAAGTATTAAGAGAAATTTTCTTCCAAGCTTGAGTCACTAATGATAGCCAAAAATAAAAACTAACTCCAAACTCAAGAACAGGTCTGCCAGCCACAGAAAACTGCAAGGAAAATAAATAGTAAAGGCAAAGCAATGGTCTTAGAGGTCACCTTTTTTAAATTTTATTTGCTCATATTTAAGTAGACTGTAAAGATGCAACATTCTCCAGCTACTAGCTTTACTTGGTAGAAGTACATGTGAAATTTATGTAGCATCATTATTACAGTTCCCCCATGCTGATGGAGATCAGGAACAGCAGTGTCACCAGATGAACACTTTATGATACTTTGAACCATAACAGCCACTGGCAAGAAGCTATATTCATATATCCAAAACAAGGACTGACTTAAGTGTTTTAAATTATTTATGTGGGTCCACTGATACCCAAACAAAGATCATGCTTGCACTGCTTCTTCTATATTTCTGCAAGACCAGGAGCCTGTATCCCCTCTACTTCCTTTCATGAAACCTCACACAAACATTACTATACTAACACCTGAAGTATGAAAACAGCAACTCACATTCCTTTCTCTAAATTAAGACTTTCTTTCAAAAACATTAACTAGAGAATTTCAGCTTTAGAAAGAGGACAGCAAAAAAATAAACAAGGCATTTCTAAAGGACTGGTAAGTTGTTCTTTGCTTAAACATGCCAAAGTTTCACGGAAAGAAACCCCCATCCACAAACCACAATTAACTGAAGATAAATGAGCAGTTTGAGCAAGCCCACAAATGACAGCGTATAATTTGTTAGATACCTGAAAGCACCACTTGGATGATAAACATCTTCAGAAAAAAAGAACAGCAGTTCTTAGAAGCTAAACAGAATCCTGAACACAACCACTGCTTAATCCTGCAAATAAATATCCTAAGATTTCTATCTAAAGTGCTCTCCAGGACTGTATATGTGGCAGGGTAAAAACTCAAGGATGGCTTTGCAAACTATACTATATGCATATTTATTCAGTATCACATGCTGTAGCCTAAGCTATCAAAACTAATATTTTGATTATGCAAATATTTAAGGTAGTATCTCTGCTCAGATCTCCCCTATATCCACCTTGTTTTAGGGGAGCAGTTTAAAAATTAGAAAACTCTACACACACGTTCTCTTCCCAGACCGGTTTGGGTTTTTATTAGTGTTCCAATTTAACTTACTAAGAAGGTTACAGCTCAATATTAAACACTCATTCTACATCCCATCTACTGGTTTGAATGCTACCCCAGAGTTCTTGTAAGCTTCCAGGCAAAGATTAGTGTATACTGTACATCCCACTTACCAAAAAGTAACTCCGTAATTTCTGCATTGACCTTGTTCCCAGTTCTAGTTAAGAGACCTGAAAGTGGGAACAAGGATCATATAAAAGTTAATGAAACTTTAGTTGGCAAGCAGGACACACAGCATTAAACTAACCTCTACTTCTGAGCTCACAATGCTTATAATGTAGTATCTTGTCCCATGTCAACTGCTCCCTAGACAAAACAGAACTGAAACATCCAGAAGTAATTCACAACACTAGTAGAAATTCCCTTACCAACTTTGGGCCCCTGTTTCGGAAGCAAAAGCTACATGGCAAAAACACCAAACAAAAAGAAAAACCCCACCAAAAACAACTCAGACAAAACACCTAAAGGTCACGCCTAAAACATGCATTACCAAGGTTGCATGAGAAAGAACAGACCACTAGTTTACTTCCATGAATTTTATTAAGCAGAGTAAGCATTAAGATACAATTAGGGAAGCAGTCTGCCAAAATACCTCAGTACAATGTTGGTAAGGTATAGGGTGATCTAAACAGAGTCACAATTAAAATCAGCAGCTTCAGTTGCCAAACATATCATGGAAAACGGGTCAGGTTTATAAAAGATTGATACAAGAAGTTACTGTATATCAGCTTTAGAGGAATCTAAGACACCGTTTTTGCCAACAATACCTGAGCTGAGAGAAGAGACACAAGAACCTAGGACCATGAGAAGCTACCCCATATATATACACGGGAACGTCCTTTTACTTCTAGGCTTATGATTTTAAAGAGTAGCAGTTTAACACTTCCTTTCTTTAAAAGCATCACAATAAACACACTCAAGAGGCTTCTTTCAACCACATTTCCTTAGTGAGACATACAATCTTTTAAGAGTCAGGACAGCATACAAATCATCTCACTTTGAAAGCTACTCATGGCTACTAGTACCGGAAACTCAGAGACAAGAGAAAGGTCATTGCGAAAAGCTAACAATTCAAGGTTGATTTATTTCATGTATCTTAACTTTTAACATGGTCACAATTATCTAAGGCAGGCAGAGGCTTTGATATTAGAGCTTGTAACATCCACAGTCTGATCAAACTGGTTATGCTGGCCTTGCTGATGAGTCATCTTTTACTCTTCTTTCTCCAAATAGTCTGGTCAGAGGAAAAAAACCTCCAGCATTGTTTTACGCTGGCTACAAAGGAGATCTCTGGAAAGGAATCACCTCCTATTGACAGTACTTCAGAATCACTATCGTCATTACTGAGCAGAGCAATTCCAGAATTTCCAAATTCACAGAACAGCATTCTGCTTGAAAAGACTATGACTAGAGTCAAGAATTGTATCCAACTCCTGGTTTTGCAACACTAAAATTGCAACCAAATCAGACACTCCTCCTGCTGAGGAAAGAATTAGCATGTAGTATGTGGTCTTTGACAGCTAGATTTTTAATACTACATCTACTACTGAAATTAGATTACTTGTACTAATTATGTTCATTAAGTATTTAGTGACCTAATCGGCTCACATTTCCCATGCTATTGTTTCCAGCATGTTCAATACTGTTCTTGAACTCCTTTGGGAGAGGAACTAGGAAATTATTGTGAATGCATAATTTCAAACCTAACACACAAATAAATCTACTTTTCAAGACCAGACTTAAAACCATCTTTCAGAACCACAGAGGTCTGTATCTATATTCCCCACTGTTTAATCTCAATCACCATTCCAATTACACAGCTGATGAAGACAGGACTGTTAGTCATTTGAAGCAGTATGCAAAATTCAGCAGACAACTTACCTGGGCCCATTGCTGTCTTTCCTCTTGGCTGAAACACTGCTTTGTTCTGTTTTTGCACCTCTGTCCATATGCTCACTGGCATTCCTCTCCACAATTTCTCCCTCATCCAGCGCCCTGTGCAAACGGTAGTTCACCATCTTCAAAACGATAAAGAGAGCTGCTATCACTGGGCAGTAGACAGCTACTATCATCATGGAAGAAGGAAGAGCCTTTCAAAAAAAGAGTAAGAAAAAGTTAATGAACACGAGGTCGGATATCCATAACTCCCTAGATTTTAACTGATTGTTTAATGGAGAAAATATGATAATTCTGAAAGTTACACCACCTACAGCCAGTCTTCATGCGAAAAATGTTACGTCTAGCAACACAGAAGAAAGAAACCATTGCACTATCAAATCACCACAGCATTGTACTAAATAAATTTGTTCGACTGAAGCTTGAGAACCAAGTTCGACTCTCATTCTCTTCTTCCATATTTTGCAATGGAAGCCCTAAACTAGGAAACTTGGAGCTCGCATGTGTGAGACAAATATTTTTAATTGTTATGAGTAGAAAAAGAACGGAAGATTTGAAGCACATGAAAAACCAGCCAAGCATGGGGTGAGATCTTATTTCAGGGCTAGTACACAGCACCAAGTCCGTTTCAGAAAAACCTGATGCAAGTTTGACAGCATGGCTGGATGGCAGAAAACCTGCCTAGATATCAAACATTGGTGTTTTGACTTCACTTGTCAGCCTCCAACAGCTACTGCTGCATGACAAGACACTGATCAGTCACAAAAGCCAAACTGTTTCCTACTCGCATACATAAAGAGGTTGCTCACATGTGTGATTCACACACTGCACAGCAGAACACAACCTGCAAGACCATAGTCAGCAAAGATTTGTGTTAGATCATTGTACATCCATGGAAAGGTAGCCAACACATGTTCTGAAGAAAATTTTTCATCTGTATGAAAGGCCACCAGAAGTCACATTAAAAAAACCCCTCAGTCCTGAATGCAACATTTGAAATTCCACCCAAAGTTAAGAGTGGAATGCATGCAGCTCTCGCAGAGGTAAATAAGGCTTTTACAAAGCAATCACTTCAGCAATAGGTATTGATGAAGTCCAGCCTGACAGCTATTTAGGAGAAGTGTTCAAAGTACTGGTTAAACTTCAGATTTCACTTCAATGCACTTATCCTTCTAAAACATGCTTTGTGTTTTTAAATTTTGCCATTTCCCTAGGCAGTGATTAAACAAAATGAGATATTAAGTCTCAGTATTCATCCCAAAATTGACAATGTCCTCTACAAAAGCAACAAAAGTTTAGGTTGCGAAGTATTTCACCGCACCACTATCCTTTACCCTGCTCACAGTGTAGTTTGAGATATACCTCCAAAATATAAAAATACACACAGATATATGACAATCACAATTAAACATCTGATATCCAGCTTGAACATTAATGTACTAAATGAGTAGAACAAATGAGGTCTTTTTAGACCTCATGGCTGAAGGACAATTCCAGCTTATTTTCATACCTCCCTAGAGAGACCATGGGAAGAGAAGAGTCATCATTGATAAAAAAGCCCCAGGAACATCTTGCAGAGTCAAAACAATGCTCAGAGTAGAAGACAGAGACGCCTCTCCAACCAGTGCATAGAAACATTTTGAGCCATTTAAAATTGACTGGCTGACAACATAGCGTAACGTTATGCAGTGTAACAATCTCCTACCTAAAACTATTCCCCTGAATCTTAGAAGAATTTTAAGCAGCATAAGTTAACCACAGTAGTCAGCCAAACAATTTTAAAGGACTCAACCTGGTCATATGTGCTGAATAGAAGAGGCCTCCTTTTCCTTTTCTCTACTCACTTTCCCCTTTGACTCTTCAAGATGCCCCCAGAACTTTGATCACCATGATGATTCTTTGTAACCTAGCAAGGCATTCCTCCAAAACAAGTCTGACAACCATCATCAACATCTACCTTTTCCTCCAAAACAAGTTGAGTCAACACTGAATATAACATTTGAAGTAGGCCAGGCAAACTAAGCTGAAGTTTGCTAAGTTCCATTTTGTATGCTGAGCTGGACATCATCATCATGAACAGAGATTCACTCATCAAGCACCAGCTAAGGAGGAGAAAGAGGAAACAAGCTACTTAAAACCAGCATCAATAAGCAAAGAGGATCCACAATGATATGGCATCCCTACAACCCCTGAAGCCACGCTGGAATGGTTTCCTCAAGAAGTCAGGTGCTTCTACTTCCAAAAACTTCAGAGTCAGTTCCCTGCAGGCAAGGGCCAGCCTGTTAATTTTGGAAAAACGCATGAGCTTCCTGTACCTCCCTAGGCAGTCTGCTACTCCATCACACACAGCTTCATTTTTCCTCTCCTTTATAACACCCAGTGTTCAGAAGCCATTACCAGAAGAGTCAGACTAACGCCAGAAAACAAAAGCTAGAGTTACTCCATAAAACACATGCCTGTACTTTTCTGTCTAGAGAGCTCATAAATTTCTCCCCTCTACTTCGTCAGCAGTGAGGTCACAGTATATCCAGTTTATCTTGCAAAATCTACACATCCAGTTTTTCAAAGGAAAGCTTTAAGAACAAGCACAAGAAAAAAGGCAAAACGCCTCATGTAACTTGCAGTAAACCTAACAGGGAATTCAAACTTTTTCCTCACATCCTGTTTTCACAGGATTGCAGAAAAATTTTAAAAAAGCTAAGGTAACTGACTACCTTTCCTTCTTCATATTTGTAGTAGGTCCTCATCACAGAATAGAGTATATATTCTGGGAATAGAAGACATTTTAGCTACCTTAGTCTGCCATATGAACACACTTGACATCAAGTATCATGCTGCGGTGCAGCACTGTCACCCATGGTACCAGCAACTTGTCTACAGCACAGCCTCAAGAGGAAGCTTACTGCAGCCTAAGTTAAACCACTTGCAACTTCTGTTTTTCTAAGCCAAACTTAGAAGCATTCAACATAAATTTGGGGTCTTCTCCCCACAAAACAAAGCAAGTTAAAGTGAGACTACCATTTCCAACTGCGCTCAGCATTTTACCACATTTGAGGAGAGATATGTTTCTCACCAGCATCACATGTGACACCACCTTCAAGACTGGAATACAATTCTAAGTCATACAAATTTCCCACTAGATTACATCTTAAAATCAAAATAATTTCAAATACTAAAGCATTTTAATTGAGCCCAGTACACTAAAACCCTCAGGCTAGAGTTGTTACTAGACACCAGTTGGCCACAAGGCTACAGCTGCAACAGTATTTCAGAGAACACCCATTTTTACTGCACACTTCTACTCACTTGGATTAGCACCAAAAGAACACATACTCCACAGCAGTCATCACAACAGAAGCCCTTGTACAATATAAAGAGCTACACAGAACCATATAAAAACTGTGTGCTTTTAATTATGTTCTGTTGAAAACTTCAGTTGTCTAATGACTGAACAAACCCAACTATTAGATAAACTCCTACCTGAAATTATTTCTCTGAGTCTTAAAGGGAAGCTAAGTAGTTCTCTCAAATATGGGGGGCAGAGGGAAGGACACTGTTTTTCTACCACCTTTCCCAGAGGTTACTTTCCAAATTTAAATCTTTCAGGTCAACTTAACAAATGCAAGATATACATATGAACAAAGGTAAGATACAGGAAAGCATAGTTAAGGAGGACTATCTCTTCTGAAACCTCCTGCCTGTAAAATCAGCTCACTTGTATCACAACACACATTTTCTAAAAGAGTAAGTAGAAAAAGGTTTAAGGACTCCTAGATTCCAATGGTCAAAATAGAAAAGAAACCTCTTACCATCAGTTCCAGCACTAAAATATTTCCATTCAACCTACAGAAGGTATCTCAAATGAATGTTTCCAGCACATATGTACCAGGAGCCAGAGGAAACTTCATTGATCACAGGCTGTACAACACCCTTATGAAGAAACTAATACTATATGGATCCTACCTAATCTGATTACATAGCTTTAGCTAAGCCCCACAGATGTAACAAAAATTCCAGATTATTTTCAAAAAAGAAATGCATTACTATGAGTGTTTTTAACAGCTAAGTCTTCAAAATCAAACCAGACTGCAGATCCCTACATAAAGGTGTTACCACCTAAACATTAAGAAGTAAGTAATCTAGTAAAAAGACTTGGAAGTACAAGTATTTTGAATCCAGTATTTTATAGAAACAGTTTTACTGGAAAAGAGGAAAGATCAGGAAACAGACATAGTTTTGTCCCCAGTTCTTGTTTATGGACAGAGCCCTTAAGAACTGCCATTATCTGGAAGAAAGTTCAGTTACAAGTGATCTAGTTTTTGACCAAAACCCCAAAGCATACAACCGAAACCTGAGTAGCCAAGAGACTACAAGTGTCTTAGAACAATATGGCATACCAGGGATTGCTATCACAAATTGAATTTCAATTATTTAACATCTTAGTTTGAGAAACAGGACATATTTCAAAAACTTCAGTGGAAAAAACTTCCACGCGAAGCTACATTTATATGACCTACTTCTATAACTATGTACACAAGTCAGGAAACTAAGTGAACTGTTGATTAAACGAGCTCGACTTTGACAGACAAGTTCTGTAGGTACATGTGAGCCCATCACCCCAAGCAAGGTACAGTCCTGGCTCCTCTACAGTCACTGGCAAAATTCCACAAGTGCCAGAGCCAAGACTTCACCCCCTCATGCACACATGGTGGGGCTGAAACAGCATTCCGACGAGGGGAAGTGCTTTGGCAGCCTCCTCTCTTTCCCCTCCCCCCTGCAACACTGATGCATCACATTGGCCTCTGCATTCAGGGTATTTTTTTCAACTCTACCACTAGATTTTACAAAGTGATTGGACAGCTTCCCCATATAGAAAGCACATTTTCTTCTTTCAATTTCAATTCTGCATTAGAGTAAAAGCAGGGATCAGCTCTTACAATAGAAAGGCACATCAACAAGCACAGTTGAGTCTGTTAGTGTATACAAGTACACAAACAGGATAGACTTAACTAGTCTAGAAAGCAGAATTTTTGTACGTGTACTGCCAAGCCACAAATGCAAGA
Organism: Ploceus nigricollis; assembly: GCA_013399945.1. Taxonomy (NCBI): domain Eukaryota; kingdom Metazoa; phylum Chordata; class Aves; order Passeriformes; family Ploceidae; genus Ploceus; species Ploceus nigricollis. Next base: position 472,038 of record VXBC01003113.1, on the reverse strand, counting down.
ACACGGATTCAAGCAGCTTCCCTAAAGCAGGCATATCTTACTCTAGACCCCAGTTCCTTCATTATCTACATGTTTATTTTTGCCACACTTCCAACAAGCGCAGTTTAACTGTACAAATACAGAAGAAAAAAGTATGCAGATCGGCAAAATAGGTACATTTAGGTATACACTCATCATCTTCACACAGGGTACAACACTCACTTGCACGTGCTTAAGCTCAGAAGGCAGATGAGGGACCAAGGAAGAAAGGTTGGTTATTGAATTCTAATGTTAATTTTTAAAGTAGGTTTGTACCACACATTAAATCCATCAACCCTAACAGCACAGGCAAACACATACAAAGGAATACACAGATTTATGGCATTACTTGCTGACCACAACCATTACCAGATTCCATTCTGAAAATATCAGACCAACAACACAAATGTACAGAAAAAAGAGCAGCAATGTTGGGTGCACTAAATCGAGTCTTAAAGCAGTAAGTGCACCTAAATTCCCATATCCTAGTGCATTTTATTCCCGTTGGAGGTTAAATAACATTTGGGGGAAAAAGTGATTAGCCTACTGTTAAATGCATTCAGCCTTGAGAGCCAGCTACAAGCAAAGTTCTTCGGGGATACTTTTGTCTTTGTTGCTACACAACAACTTGGAAACAACTACAGTTATTGCTGATCCAATGCATAAAAGCAATGCTGTGATCTTGTAATTCTTTACATGGGGAAGTTTTATAAGTAATATAAAATCTGTCAGCAGTCTTTCTATATACCTTGATTTTTTAAAAACACAGGGTTGTCTGCCAGCAACAAGTCACTTGAAGCTAGCTTAGAAACTCCCTCCTACACACCAGTGAGCCATGCTCAGAATTCAGATTACAATTACCTAAGACTTTTTAAGCAAGTTCTGCTTATTTATGTATGTCCTACAGCAATGCAACACTTACTGCTTTTTATTCTGAAAAAGAGCTTACAAGATGCTAAAGAGCTAAGATGACCAACACAGTTCTGCCTGTTTAGTTTATGTCTAGACAACACTTACACTGTAGAGGGTGGAAAGAGGGAAAACGGCCAAATATGATTCAATCTCCTTTAACTTGTGACTAATCTCCCTACTTATTCTCAGGGAAGTTGGCACTTGTTGCATCTTTAACTTGTCCAGAGCTATGAAGCAAGAGAATTTCTCTGACCTCAACAAAACCCAAAGCAGCTTGCTGCTGTCTGTCTTTTCCCTTTACACAGTAAAAAGTGTTTAAGCAACACTGAAGTTTACCCCATTGTAGGGGTAACAGAAGCTTACCTACTGCTTTAAGAGCAGCAGGAGACTGAAATGCTGGCCCAGATTTACCATTTGTCAAAAGACCTATGTGCAATATAGATCAGTCCCCTTTCAAAAGTCTCCTGTGCATGGAGGATACAGCTGTTCCTAGACATTCGGTCAGCTTCCCCAGCAAGGCAGTACTAATTAAATAGACTGTTCTGTCAAAACAGAAAAGCAGTACTTTTATTTAAAAAATTGTAAAGCTATATTTGAAACCAAAAGGTGTCTCCTCTTCCCGTATTGTGCAGAACTTTCAATAGATACAGAATCATAGTTCTCATACAAAGTATCTGCTTAGTTAAAAGTTTTATCTAGCCGTTCTCATGTAACTTCAGTTTTAAATGCAATTTGCCTCAGACTTTAGTTTCCCTGCCAGCAGCCCAGAAGTTTTCAAACAAAAAGCGTTAGAGCTGCCTTTTTCAAGACACTGTAATATGAATTAAAAACCATAGAGTTGTAACCTCTTTTTCCACACTAGCTATTTCATAGTATGAAGTGTCTCATACTGCAACCTTACAAATTGCTTTTAAACAAAGCAAATGCCTGACCTCAGAGCTCTCAATTTCTGCAACTGTACTTGCATATGATTTTATCTCCAGCATTTCAGTCACTAACTACATTTTCATAAGGCGGCATCTACTTCAGGTTGTCACAGCATCTGGCAATCTTGCAAATTATGTTCTACCTCATATGCACAAAACTGGTCAAAACACACTATCATGATCACACTCTTCTATTGAAAAATCCAAAGTAAACCATTAGTATTTCATAAGTTAAACACAGCTTACACAGGGAAAAAAACTACTGGCCAACAGGAAACCGCCCCCTTTTCTTGTATCTGATCACACCTCTCCTCTATGTGCTCTCAAGTCCAAATGCCAAGAAAGTTTCTAGGTTTAAAGGTTAGTATTTTAACAGCTTTGACTGAAGTGTCAGTTTCAAAGATATATAAGACAGGAATTCTCACAAACCAAGTACACTGAAACCTGGACACAAACAAAAAAGCCAAACTCACTTCTTGTCGATAACACAAAATCCAGATACATTGCCAGCCAACACCTCACACTACATCCAAATAAAACTTCTAGGTTACGGAACCACATCCTTCCATCAGACTCAAAAGTCAGAAACTGATACTGCTGCCAGCCAGAAACACGGCTAAATCTGACAGTTCCTGTAGAAACTGCTTTTTACTGACCTACCAGAGACCAGCAGCGGAAGCTGCTAGAGGTATTTCCAATTTTGAAGGAAAGTAAACAGAAAGACGAAGGCAATGTGCCCGTGCCTATCGCCCCGCCGCGCCCCGATAGCGCCCACCCACAGACTCCCGGTAACGGGTCGATGCTCCCGAAACGCCGCAGCCCCGATGGCGGTGTCCGGGCCCGCTCCCAGCGGAGAGGGGCCGGGCCGCAGGGGCCCGGGGCCGCTCCCGGGGCCGCGCC
>VXBC01003113.1:451587-469191 GCA_013399945.1 Ploceus nigricollis | reverse complement strand
GTAGGTCCCGCCCCCAGCGGCCCGCGGGGGTCTCGCCTTCTGCGGGGGCTGTGGAACATGGAGACGCGGCCCTCGGACGGGGGTTGTTCAGTTAGGTTAGAAAACGTTCCGAGATCATCGAGTCCAAGCTATGACCAAACACCACCGTATCAACCACACCATGGCACTACCACATCCAGTCTTTCCTTGAAGGCCTCCAGTCGTGGTGGCTCCACCGGCACCCTGGGCACCCCATTCCAATGTCTAATCGCCCTTTCTGTGAAGAAACTCTTCCTGATGCCCAACGTAAACTTAAATGCTGCAGGCAGTGGTGCAGAGGCACTTCTGCTGGGCTACCGAGACTGCCCCTAACTCAGGCATGCCATCTCCAGGCTCACCTCTAAGGAGCCTGGTCCAAGGTCCTTTCCCCTTCCAACCTTTCTTCCCTTCACCCAGGGCCTGACTCCTAGCAAAGTGCTGCATCCTCTCCTTGCAGCAGGGCAGGAAGAAATTTGTCCAGCATACACTTTTAAGGCTCCAAACCTACAGCAAGATAATAACCTCACAATTTTTTGAGCCGCCCCCACCCCCCATTTACTCTTAATACGTAGTATTACCAACCCCCTGGCATGTCTATCCCCACCACAGGAATCTTTGTAGGTTGCAGCACCTAAAAAGCTAGAACCATTAGGGTTTACAGAGAGAAAACAACACAGGAGGCCATGGGTGCACCACGAATCTCTCACAGGTTTAAATTTTGACTTCCACACTCACCTATTTCTATAGGTCATCAGTTCTCAGCAAGTGCAGGCTTTTCAAGCTTTCCCCTTCGACATGCACATCTCAAAAGTCACATGTTAATTAGAAAGGGACAGATTAGGGAAGGAGTTCAGACAGTGCTCTCAAGAAGGGACAAGAAGAGTCCATTTCCTACAAATGCTATGGGTTCCAAAGATGATGAGGGGACTGGAGCATCTCTCAAGGAAAGGCTGAGGGAACTGGGCCTCTTCAGCCTTGAGAAGAGATGACTGAGAGGGGACTTCATCATTGTCCATAAGTACCTGAAGGGAGAGTGTCAGAGAAAAGAGCCAGGCTCTTCTCTGAGGTGCCAATGGATAGGACAAGAGGCAACAGGCAGCAGTGCACAGGAAGTTCCAGTGGAACATGAAGAAGATCTTTACTGTACAGGTCACCACACACTGGAACACACTGTCCAGAGAGGTTGCAGAGTGTCTCTGATAGGTGATATTCAAGATATACCTGGATGCAATCCTCTGCCACGTGCTCTAGGAGGTCCCTGATTGAGCAGGGAGGTTGGACCAGATGACCCACTGTGGGGCTCTCTTCCAACCTGATCCATTCTGTGACTCTGGGTCTCTACTGCAGAAAAACTGCAGGAGTGAAATAACCAAAGCACTCAGCCATGACTCATGATGAGCATGCATTTGGGCTGGTATTTTCAAGAGGCTGCATTAATTCCTCAGTCTCTACTGTCTCCCTGACAGTTAGTGAGCCAATGGCAGCATTTGGCTATTCTTGGAAAACCAGAAGTTACTGACTCAAAGCAAATGTATTTCATGTATTTTTTGTTTCCCCAGTGAGAAAGTAGGGAGAAGGGATGGACACAAAGCCTCAAACGCAATGGCTTTCTCCCCAGTATAAAAAAATAAACCTTTTTAGGATAGTGCATTTTCAAATACAAAACTGGGAGCAGTGTTTTACAAAAGAGCATTTTTTCACTCTGTCAAACAGGATTGAGATATTAAAGGAAATAAAGATGGGGGAAGGGAAAAAGCCAACAGTGAAAAACTACAGAGGATTATCATGGATGAGGAGGGGGGATTCCCTTTATCTTTTTGCATTAAAGCCAAGCATGACAAGCCTCACCAGTTATAGTACGTTCAGAAAAAAATAAAATTGTTTCAACTGCAATATTTGCCAAAATACCATTAAAAAACTAAAATTATAAATACAATTGTTAAAAGATGTACTTGTTAGATTGTGTTATCCATACATATACTTTGATACTGTGATGATCAGGATCATGAAGTGTTAGTTCTTTCAGCAGCTGTTGTACCAATGTTACATAAAAGCTGTTCACCTTCACAAAGGGAGGCAAGAGGGATAACATTCATTAATAACATGTCTGAAGGCTACAGTAAATGCTTTAGAAACCTTTATGCTCCTGTTTAGGAGCCTTTGATTAAATCTGGACAGATTAGCCTCAGCGTCCTAGTAAAGATTCATATTAAACAGTGCCCCTGTGTAAGAAGCTGAATGCTATAGAAGCTTTTAGCTGTTTCCCCAGCCCCACTCCTAGAATTTGTTGGATCATGGGGCCAGCCATGATGTTATAAAGGCTTGGGGGGTATTGGGGGGGGAGGGGCTTGTGCAGAGTTGTGGAAGTTAAAAGCAAAAAATAAACAGAGGAAACAAAACATAATTAATACATGTGTGTATATATATATTTACATCAAATACAAGTAAAATAAGGAAGAGATTATCAGATACTTGAGAGGACAATCAAGATTTCCTTGTTTAGCTGTTTAAATACAGGCAGACTGAAAACATTAGGATACAAGAGGAGGAAATAATATTTTTTCATCCGTCCATGCCTAAAGGTTAAATTGATAACAAGTCCAGTTGTAGGCATCATTAACAAAGCAAGAAAAAAGAAATTATTAGCTTTCATAGGGAAACAAACAATTGACACCTAGATAGAAAGTAACAGCAGTAGATTCAATCTGTGCATGCCAATGAATAAGGAGCTAATTGTCTGCACTGTACTTTAGCCTTACAGTTTTTCTTCAGGATGGGTACAAGAAAAATAGTTTGCTCTAGAAAAAACAGAGAGTGGGCATTAAATCAAGTGATTGGAGACCAACCAATGTGTGCTATTGCAAGAAGAGGAAGTTATCCAAAATAGTAATAAAACACTGAAACTTGTCACAAAAATACTTCAACACATTGCTGTTTCTAAGAATAATATTGTGGCATGCTTTGCACCATTAGAAGTACATTAATCTCTCATCTTCTCATTCAGGGGAATGACATTCTACACTTTCCCTCCAGACATCTTTCACAGAATACCCAAAATTATCATTTTAAAATTAATTATCAAGGGAATTACTAAGTTTTATGAGAACATAACTTATAATTAGGACAAGAGGTGAAACAGAAAATTAAAAAGAATATTTTGCCTAAATTGGACAAAACTTATTAATGTCCAGGAAAAAAGCTTATGACTTGGAAATTTTTGTTACAGTAAATCATCACTGTATGATACCAAACTGTGAACAACTAACAACATAGTCAGCAGAAAACAAGAAAAGCACCGATTAACTCTCTTTACAGATCTAAGGGCTAGCACTTGTCTCTGTGCTGGATAAAGTATTTATTCTGAGATGAAGACTGACAAACTAGGCCTTGGTGGCTCACTACCAACTTTTATATATGTCTTCCTATTGATTCTTGACTTGGGATCTGTAACGAGGCAGCACCATTTCAACTCCAGTTTTTGCATCCTGCTGACACGGACTACTCTATGTGAATTGCATACAGTATCCAAAGCAACAACTTTGGCTAAAAAAAACCCAAAACAAACAAAAAAAACCAAAAACAAGCCAACAAGAAAAAGACAAAAGTCAATTTTGTATATAATTGATTAGGCTAGGAGAAAAGTGCACCTACTTTTTGCTTTTCTGAAGAAACAGTAGTAAAATGTATACTTGCTACTAAGGAATTAAACTTTTGTGTAATTTTATGTCTTCACTTTTTTTCCCCTACCATTCCCTATAATTGCAACCAAGTTAGAAAATGTTTTATCTGAATTTGAAACATTGTCATAAAGAGCAGTGATATGTTTTATTCTCTGATCTTTTATGAGAGTTAAGAAGCAAATTTATTTCCAAGGGTGAGAGAAAGCAGAAAGTCATTCTACAATAATATTTGCTAGCCTAGCTTCACTGTAAGATAGCTAGTTTTCTTATAAAGCCTATCAGGAAGTTGTTCTAGGTTAACTTTTAATTACAGGAGAGTGGTTTTTAACAACTACAGGACTTAACATGTTGCCACGATATCAGCAGCTGACAGCAGCCTGTTTGCTATTTGCACAGGTTTTAAACAAACTTCTAAGCATGAACCAGATCCTCTCACAGATCCCACTTCATTTCTAGAAGTCACAGCAGATTCAGCCTTGCATATCAAGGGATTGCTATGAAATTATTTCACAAAATCTAGCCTTATATATTACCCTGACTCCCAACTAGATTACAGCCTTTAGAAACAACACAAAAAATATGCTTATTCTTTTGTGTTTTAGTACAGATTAGAAAGGAATTTACTAGCAGGAAGATCCCATAGTAGGAGACATCCTCTCCATATTGTGCTAGCAGGCTTACCACAGACATCACATACAGCAGCCCCAGCTATATAGCAGGCTACTCTCCACACCCACCTTTATTGCAGAGAGCCACACCACCAATCACACTCCCAGATCCACCTGTGCCTTCAGGATACACCCTTCCCAGCACCTTGTAGGAAAGGCCAAACTATTCCCTCTCAGTGTGGGAGGACATCATTCTTACTGTCACAATAGAAGAAAGGGGAGAAAAGATTTAAGTTTGGTTTTGGTTTTTTTGTTTGTTTGTTTGTTTGTTTTTTCAACTATCACCATGATTAATGGAACTCTTCATATTACCTCACAGTGCTACTGAGGAGGAGATACTGGTGCTACTGGGTGGAGGATGCTAATTACTCATCTGCAAACAGCTGAACTGTGGAGTCTATAGTCCCACTAATCCTGCCCTTGCAGTTTATCTCAGTTGCCTGTTGCACATTTTGAGTATGTAAGCTCTATTTGTACACTGTCTGAGCCCTTTGGTTTTCTCAAGACAAAATAAGACCAAAGCAAGAGTCTTTCCAAATAAGAGCACTTACATAAGTTTCTTATTATCAGGGAGTGCTGAAAGGGGAAAACTGTTTAAAATAGATCCACACAGACAAAGAAGTCCCGTGACAGCTAATAAAAACAAATTCTTACCAAGGTGTTGATAGCAGCTTTCTGTAAGTTGCCACTCGAACAATAGTATCTTCAATTGCATTCTTTTTAGTTAATGTTAGAATTTGTATTTATGCATTTTTCTGCTCCACACTTCTAACAGCTATGTAGGCCACAGTCTCCCTATCCTAACTTCTTGTAGCTGCTTCAGCATGGTTTAAAAATCAATCAGAATGGCTTAAAAGTCCCATTGCTGGAGGAAGAGTGGAGTTTTAACATGGATTTTCCTCCTAAAAATAAATCTGTCAGTGCTTCTTACAAGACAGTTGTAAGGGCATCATGGACTTTTACATTAAAGGACCTAATTGTGTGAATGTGTCCATACGGAAATCGCAACAAGTAGCATCATCAATGTCCTACCGACTATGAGGTCTCTCTGAAAAAGAAGAATTTGCTAGCATTGCTGGTACATGAATTGCCTAAAAATGCCATGGAGATGAAACATAATAAACAAGGCTAAAATTAGAATATCCAAACACTCAGCTGACAATATTTTAGCAGCATTTATACCACATTCTTTAAAGTACAGCAGAGTGGTACCTCACTGTAAGAGATTTCTACAAAACAATGATTCATGATGTCACTGGGATAAATTGCAATTTAAGATCTTTGCAGTTGAAACTCTCTGTCTGAAGTACAAGTCTCCCATAGTATGATAATAAGCCCCCAAGAGCATCTTCTCAGTTTTGAAGGATTTTTCTCTCTGTTATGGCTCCTCTTAGCCATTTTTCTAAGAATGTTCAGCCTTTTGTATTGGTCAGTCCCTGCCTAGGAAACAGTTCTGGTTTAAAGTACACTGACAGAGGCAGAATTACATATTAAATGCCTATCAATTTCAGGGTACTGAAAGTAGGCAAAAATTAGGAACTCTGAGGAGGAAATGTGGGCAGAATCTCGAGAATAGTGTTAAGACACCTGGCTTGTCAACAGGGAGCTGTGGAAATCTGTGGAATAACTAGTGGCACTGCAAGGTGAGAGTGTGGAAGTGAATATAAGTCACAATTTCAAGTCATTGCATTTCTTACAAGGATTTGCTTGGGAAAATTAGTTGAGAGGTCCTGCAAGTCTTAGCAGTTTCCCTAGAACTTTTTTGCATTTTAAGTTCATTCTGAATAATTAGAAAAGTAACTTCATATTTCTGTCTGATTTCAACTCCTTTGCTAAGTGTGTATGCAAGACTCCTCACTGAATACAGCCTTGTCTGAAATGGAACATGGCAGTGACTGTGTGCTTTAGTAGGAGGTGTGAAGAATAATTTTGACATTCAAGACTATTGGAAACAGTATGTAATTCATTGCCTTGAGATGGAATGTGGCCATAGTTAACAACCTGAATTTGAGCAAAGAACTGCAGAATCTCAGTTTTAAATCCCTTTTGGAAGGTAGCATCTCTAGTCATACAGTGCTCCAGTGCCAGTATAGGTTGATCGCAGAAGAAACGGTGCTATTTTTTAAACAACGAAGGTTTAAATTCCCAGAGATGTTGTATGATTTATATTGGCAAGAAATCTCAGCTGCCTCACAAGATCTGCCCATTCCTGTACACTTCTTTCTGTTCTCTGGAGGTCTCCCAGATAAATTCTGAGCAGGTCAGACCTGCTTAGTGTAGAAGAACAGATGAAATCATGTCCTGAGGTGTTGTGAATGTGAATACTCTTTTTTGTATTTGCCTGAATTGGCAGTGCCTGGAGGTATAGTTGACAGATTTCAGAATGTGAAAATTATTAAACGGGGGGGGCGTTGCCCCAAAACACTGCCACTTTGTGGCAGAACTAAAATAACTTGTGTTCCAGCAACCCTTTAAAGAGCCATTTAAAAACAAAATCCATATGAGCTACCCAGTGAGTAACATTTGCTCCTAGACAATTGTTTCCTCTTCCCTAGGCCATGTTCTCTCTGAGCACAAGCTGAAGAAAGCCACCATCCTACAGTTGCTTTGCTTCGTGAACTAAATGTAATCGAGCATAAGTACGGCAGAATGATGGAAGCCTGAAGGAGGTGTGATGAGAGCTTTCTTAGAGAAGACATATGGCCTCTAAAGAAAGGGCCTTTGGCAGCCAGTTGGAGATGGCACAAGTATTCATCAAGGAAACAGCAGCAACAAAGGTCTTCTCCTTCTTGTGCTGGTTGAATATGTTTGTTACAGCCATTCAATGGGCAACTGGTTTTGGCAGACCTCCAAAAACAGCCTTCCATGTTAAACTGATGTGGGAGGAAGCTCTTAGTGCAAAAGAAATCCATAGCTATAGAGAAACACCTGCACACGTTCGACTTGTCCCTCCTTGCAGCCTCTGCCTTCAGCCAGCTCACTGCTGTAACCCAGTAAGGCAATCCCTGTGAACGAAGAGCACATGTACCTGTATGTATGGACCCGTGTGTTCATGCACAGGTGTAGATACACCACAGGTTCTGAGATAGCATAATTTTTCATCCGAGTCTTCTTTCAGCTGCAGGACCTGATATTCTTCAGCCTCTTCTCGCATTGGTCTGGGTTTCACTTTTTATATTTATCCTTGTGTCATGAGGTCTGATATCAGAATTCTTTGCCACACAAGTAAAGCCTGATGATACTTACCATGAGCAGTGTCATGGTAGCACCAGATTGATTAGAGAACTATGTGCAGCCAAGAAAAGTGGACTTAGAAATAGATGAACTCTTTGCAACTCAAAGTTATCTGTTAAGTGGCACTGATACTAATGCATGTTGGATATATTTTTTTAATCTGGATGAAAGCAACCTGCAAAGAAGGTATCCTTAATTGCTTTGTACAGATGTTAAAACTGTTACAAATAGAGAAATCTGCTCTGGGTCATGATGTAAATCATAGGCAAATCCAGCACGTAGATCTCCTGATCCATTAAACAGAGTTAGGTTTTACATGAACATAACATCTGCACAAACTGTCACAGCTTCTGCAGTCAGTGGTAGACAAGTGAGTTTTTTCTTGGTTCAGAGACAAGGCAGTGGGATGAAACTAAGGCTATTCTTTCCCCTATACCTATTAATCCCATAAGAGTGTTCCCTAGCTCGTATCAGGAGCAGATAATGACCAGCACAGAAGTGGTGAAGTTCATAGGTCAGAGAATTGCAGGTGGATGAATTCCAGCTCTCAGCCAGTCTAAAGAGTTTTCTACAAACATTGCTCATTTGTCCATCCCTTCCATGGAAAAACCCACAGGATATTCTTTGAGAAGGTGCAAGCCTTTGAACTTTTGAAGAGTTTCTTCCTGATCTTTTGCTCAGAAATGAGGGAATTTACCCATCCTGGAACAGCCTGTAAATCCCTCATGGCAGATCCTTAGGAATTCTCAGGCATCCAGAGATGCCTGTATTTCCCAACATCACTTGCATGGGTGCCTTGTGCAGCTGCTGTGTTCTTCACTCCAGAACACAGTCCATATTAACAGCACTAGTCTTGGTGCATTCCTTATTGGTCTGCAGCATGGAAAGATATATTCAATCCTTTGGGAAATGTTTGATGGATTAAGCAATGAAAAATGATCAGGGAGAAAACTATTAGAAAGCAAAGGAATTAGTTGTAGGTGTAGGATGCTGATGGTAGTTGTATATTTCTGACCACATCTGCCAGGGAAACATATAACTTTCAGTTTTTCATAGGCCTTTCCAGAACAGTGGTGACTGCAAAATGGTCTGGAAACACTTTTCTGGAGATAAACAATGGAAATGATCTAACATTAAAAATAACCCTAGAGGCAAAAAAAATCAGAAGTAACTTTGAAACAAAGGAAGGGTGGAGTAAGCAACCCTTTTGGAAAGACTTATACTCTGTTTTGTGCTCCTTACAGAACCCAGAAATGCCAGTGAAGGTTGTGTCAGAAACCTGTAAGCCATATGCCTATAGCTGTTATGTACAGTGTTCTAAAGGTTGTAGAAATTACGGCTCCTGTTACAGCATCCCTATTACAACCCATTACAAAATTTACAGCAGTTAAAATTAGTTTTGCAGTAATTTATCTTTTTGCCATTGTTTCGGCATGTGCTGTGACGTGAAAAGAGGAAGTTTTGTTACAAAAAACATTTTAACCACAAAAAGATATTTTGCAGTAGGACAAGTGTTCCAAAGATTTAATTCATTATTGAGCATTACATAAATCATAGGAAAAACAGTTTCACTGTGGTAACAAGAGAATTAAGTACAGGTAGCTAAAGTAATTTGACTCTTGGACAGCATTTTTAATTTTTTCACAGTTAGCTTGTAGCAATGCAACTAAATACGTTCCTGTAAATCTTTAAATTACATATGATGGAAAACAAACAAAACATTTTAGATTTTTTAAAGTCAAAGCTTCAGGTGTAATTTTGAAAGCTCTAGATTGAAAAGCATCTTTATTCACAACTGTTACTTCTACTGACATCAGGTAAACTGTGCATATCTCTGCTTTTCTTTTAATGCAGAAAGTGCCTAGGATCTGAATCTTACAAGTAAAGAGCTCGGAACTTATAATTATCCAGCTTTTCACTGGCCTCCCTTCTGCCTTACTTCTTAGAACTGATCTAAACAACACATACTTTCTCAAAAATACTTCTGTGTGACTGGCAGGCCTGGTAGGAGCTTCTGTCAGATGCTATTCTCACTAGCTAATTTAATCTCCTGGTTCTGTGTACCTCATAATATCACAAACTTTGAAACAAGTGATTAAATTGTCAGATTTGCTCATAAATACAACAGAGAAATTATGAGGGACTGAGTTTAATGGAGTGATGGATGAATATCAGCTCCAGGCTAGAAATGTTTAGAAGGAAAGGGACTGATGTCTCCAGAAAATACATCAAATTCAATTTGGTAGAATGACCTTCAAAGAAATTTAGTAGGAAGTGGCTGCACAGTCTGCATGTGTGGCCTTGTGTAGTCTTCAGGAAAAGGAGAGATTTTATTACTGAAATCTTGTCTTTTATAGTAACACCTCATCTTTTCCCCACCAACGAGATAGCAATGGCCATTGTGTTTGTGACTCATTTTTCTTTCTAACACTCTCTATACAATATAATGGATAGAAGTGAGCCGAGAATTAGTCAGTCTTTGAGTGTACAAACCTGAACACCTGTCACATTCTTTGAATCCATCAGTAGCAGAGCTGAGGAAAAAGACAGAAGCCCAGGATGTGCATGTACAGTTACAATTGAATTAAGACTATTCAAATGATACTTGTTTCTTTCCTTTTTAAGGAGACAAAGGGCAACTTGTTCACTCTATCAATAAAAAACACATTCCTACATTCAAAGCTCAAGTGAGAGTTAGTTAACCTGCCTTACCTCCTGCAGAGTTTTTAAGAAAAGGAAACAAGATTACATCCAAAATGCATGTGTTTCTTTCTTTCCTCTCACTCTTACATCACTCTTAGGATTTGTAAAGGCAGCCCTAAAATCCACAGAAGGTTAAAAGGGATAAACTGGAGAACAGAAAAGACCTGAAATCAACCTGTTTCTGAGCATAAAAGACCTTGTTTGAGGGTGAAGCTGGAGAAAAATATAATAAGAGTAGTATGAAGCATGGACCATAAAAACGGGTCTTCCAAGGACAAAATGGGTGTTTAGGGGAGCCTGTGGACCTAAGTCTTCCAGACCACCTTGTGGACCTAGATGAGCCTGGTGGTGTTACTCGTAATAAAATGAAGGTAAGGAGAGTTGATGCTTCCACTGAAGACAACTGTGATATGGTTTCTCATATATGCTAGGGGATTACTTGATACAGCTCTATTTTCAGTGCTGTACCTCTGGCAAGGCTTACTGGTTGTGGGATGTAAGCAGGGCCTGGCAAATTCCCTCCTGGATGGTGCTAACTTCACCAGATGAAGTGCTCATGAGCGGGATGACTCACACTACCGCATTTCTTCACTATTACGCAACTTGCTTTTTTCCCACAGTAAGGCTTTCTTCCACATTTTTTTAATATGATTTTTTTTTCCTTTCAGTAAAAGTGCCTGCCTTTATCATGATTTCACCCTGAAACAGGCAAGGGAATTCAGTAATGCAGCCTGGCAGGGTGTCAAAAGTCCATTTTCTCAAGAGGATCAGGAAAAAGGTAATAATGGTTTGAGGAACTGAAAAACAAATACATCCTATGTAGACTACAATTAGTTCATCTAAGTGAACAAAAACAAAGAGCTCTGAGCGCTGAGGAAACAGCGCAAGGCTCCAGCAGGGCCAAAAATAGACCGGACGAGAATCCCTCCGTTTTTTAGCGCGGAGCAGCCGGAGGCGCTGCCGGGCGGCGGCGGGAGGGACCGCGGGCTCCCGGCGCCCCCCGCAGGGCTCCAGGGGCTTCACCGCCACCGCACCGGGCAAAATTTTAGGTCCTACCAGCAGCGGAGCAGGAGTTATGGTCAAGCAATACATACGTGTAAAAATTCTGTCATTCATGCGCTAACCAATGTTATTCTTACCGGCTCTTTTAGCAGCATAATTTGAAGGGGAAATACGACACCACAAGAAAGAAGAAGGCATGTATCCTTCATAAATTAGTTATGTTTAATGTTATCTTTTGAAAACTGCTCAGGTACCAATTAGACTCAATGGCACTGACCAGTCTGTAGTCCGGGACTGAACTGTCTAGGCTCACTCCACCAATCACGTTTCCCTTGTCCTAAAAAAGCTTCAGCTGTACAGTGAACTGTACAGTGCCTTGATGGTCTGCACGACCAAGCTCACTAATTAAGACCACCAATTTGAGAAAGAAAATAATGTAAAGAGATAACACAAATTAATTCTGGATTGTAAAGGCAGAATTCTTGACGTGGCTTGAACCCTGTAACATGAAATCCCTGCTCAGTGCATGTCTCTGGCTGTCTGTGGATCTGGTGCTGCCAGTACTGAGAGATAGCATCGCAATAAAAACATGATGTGTCTTTCTGCCCACACTTAACTAAAAGATCAAAACAGACTTAGGTCTATTTTCATATAAGTATGAGGAAATCTCCTTCTAGTTGCCTCATGAAATATAGAATGGATACAGTATCATATCTGAGCTTAGTCACCAAGCATGGAGTAGACACTGTAAGGGGAAATCAAGACAGAAAATTTTCCAGTAGTCATCCATTTTTTTAAAAGAGGCTCCTCTAACTAATTATGCTAAGGATTTAAACTGGGATTGTAAATAAAAGGAAATAGCAGGCAAATGTCACCTGTTTTCTCAAGACAATGTGTCAAAAAATTACACTGAAGACTGAGACAGAAGAGAAGGCTGAGGGTGGACCTTATTGCAGCCTTCTAGTATATAAAGGGGGCTCTAGGAGAGCTGCAGAGGGTCAATTGACAAGGGCAAGTAGTGATAGAACAAGGAGTAATGGCTTTAAACTGACAAAGGGTATGTCTAGATTAGATATTAGGAAGAAATTCTTTAGTAGGAATTTCCTAGGAAGGTGAGGGTGGTAAGACACTGGGCTCAGGAAAGCTGTGGCTGGTCCATCCCTGGAAGTGTTCAGCGCCAGGTTGGATGGGGCCCTGAGTCATCTGGTCTAGTGAAAGATGTCCCTACCCTTAGGACAGGGGACAGGGGGGTTGGAACAAAGCAGGGGGTTGAAACGAGAGTATCTTTAAAGTCTCTTCCAACCCAAGCCATTATATAATTCTATGATAATTACTACTGCACTGACCTAGTTGGTCTTATTTTAGATTGAGGTTTATTATTCTGAATAGTAAGTTAACTAAGTAAATACAAATTAGGAGAAAAAATATATCAGCCTCAATCGACAAAAGGATTATGCTACTCCAAATGAAAGGTTGTCTATTCTGTACGCATAACTTTATAATGGCAGATTTAGCAGAGTGATGATTTGGATATGAGGCTATGATTTGCATATGAATGTTTTTACCTAGTGAATGTTGTGTCTCTGTATGTTTAGAAATGAAGTTTGCATTTGTATGGTTTGAACTCAGATGCTTCATTTTTTGTGTTGTCTTTCTGAAGTTATTCAGGGGTGGCTTTGGTGATCTGAAAACTGTCCCAAAGGCTTTGTTTGACAAACTTAAAACCTAAACAAAATACCCTGTTTTCCTTCTTGGTTTTGTTATTTCCAAACAAAATCTCATTTGCCCTCACAAACAAGGAGACATGGGCATGGGGCCTTGAATAGAAGACGAGGTGCTGGAGGCAGTACAGAGTGCTCTGAGTGAGTGCTGGACCATGTGCTAGCCATGACCCTGCCGGGTAGTCTGCTGCTGCTTTATTTTTCACATGAAACATGAAAACAAAGATCAAGGCTATCAGCACCTATAAAGATTTCAGAAACCTGAAAAGTTTTGTGTAGCATTGCTCCTGAACTCTGGAGAGAGCATTTGCATTGCGCTAATCACGGTTCTGCAAATAAGTTAAATATTTGTTCCACACATTTGCGAAACTATGGCACAATGTTGCCAGTGTGGCAGCCTAGTTCTGATATTCCCTTACAGGAGCAGCAACTCAATCTATGACTAATCAAACAAGAGCTGTATGTGTGGCTGGATTGAGGTAATACAGAGTGTGCAAATGTTAATCATTACTAAGCCAAAGTTAGCCATTATTTCTGTTAGGTGTATATCTTCTAGTGTACACAGAAATCTCACTTGAAAGTGTTCTTTTGTTATATTTTTCTTAGAGGGATGCAGATGTATGAATGATTCATGTTTCATGTGAAATTATGCTGTGACCTATAATAATAGCCATTGCTATATTTTGTTATGAAACCAGATCCAAACTAAATTTAAAATCCAAGTCTGTCTGTAAAATCTTCTGCAAGCTTCCAGATTTTGGCCCAGAATTCCCACTCTCCAGTGTTTTCGTCTTTTATTTTTCCAGGTCATCTGTTTTATGGAGAAAGAACATATAACCATCTGGGAGATTAGCATACATATTTTATGAAGCAGAGTAGAGCTCTCTCTTTACTGACTCAGATGCTCAAGACCCAGATTTGCAGCCTGCCTCCTAGCTAGCACAGCACAGTTCATAAAGCTTCTGTTGCCAGTGGCTCACCCCTCTCCCCCTCATCAAGTCAAGAACAAACCTACACTAAAGCGATGTTGGAAAAGCAGTACTGTTCTAAAGTGGGGAAAAAACACCCAGTCCAGCTTTACAGCCATGTAGAGAGACAATTTTTAATGATAGAAAAATCCATTTGTCAGTAAAGCTTACATTGTTTGAATAGAAATATCAGCAATTGATCAAAAAAATCTGGCTACTGGAGTGAGATTCATCTCCAAAGCCATATATGGCTATATCTGGGGATATAGGCATGGAACAGATCTGTGGTATATCCTCTGAAATGTATAAAAGCCAAATGAGAGTGCTGTGTTAATTTAATATGCAATATAAACTACCACAGGATGTAAAAGGAGTGAGCTGCAATAAGATGTGCCAAGGGGTATCTTCTTAATCTTTTATACCTTCTTACTGTGCTGGTAGAGACGTGCTGTCATTGTAGCTATAGTTGGAATTACAGTATGTTTCTAGTACTGCAGTGTAGTTGGACTGTGCCCACAGGCTTTCCTTTTTTTCTGGACATTCCTCTTCCTTTTGTTTTTTAATACCATTCTGG
The DNA here is from genome assembly GCA_013399945.1 of Ploceus nigricollis. Lineage (NCBI taxonomy): Eukaryota > Metazoa > Chordata > Aves > Passeriformes > Ploceidae > Ploceus > Ploceus nigricollis. Next base: position 454,623 of record VXBC01003113.1, on the reverse strand, counting down.
TTTTTTTCCTTTACAGAACACAGATGCTAGGAGCCTAGACTGCCAACATTTTGATGTCCAGTTAGGTTTATAACTATGGACTGCCAAGTTTTAATATGTTATAGAGCTGCTAAGTCCAGTGGTAGTCTGCACAAGCCTCTAGAAAACACAGGACAAAAGCTGAGATCATAATCCTAAATTCATATTGATAATGATACTGAATAAGCAGAATACTTTCCATTGCTTCTTAAAACAAAGACTGGGAATAGACTGGCCTTTTTGTTTACCATCTAATAATTTGTTGGTACTTTTAAAATGTAGATGCAAAAATGAGCCTGAATTAAAAGCTTTGGTTCACAGTTCTCAGTTTGAAGAAAGTTTGAACTAAATTCAGAGTATCATCTGCATTTTGCAGGTTAGACTCTTCTTTTGAAACACATTATAGCAAAATCCATGTCCAAACTTTAAGAAGCACAGAGTGTGTGTTCAAATACAGACTTTAGGAACTGGATCTGTTATATCTATCATCTAATTCCCATTATTCAGATCTGCTGAATAATAATGGAAACAGATACAGTCTTATTAGAAAATGCATAAGAAAAAATTTTCAAGGTAGCATTTGGGCTATATGTTCATCAGAAAGGCATGCACCTTTTCAAAAATCTGTCTGTGTCTTGCCAATGCTAAAATGTCATCCTTCAAAGACTGCATGCAGACAGTCTTTAACCTTCTTTTCATCTAACTTTTGCCAATTACTGGAATATGAACTTAACATTTACTGACAGTTCTATTTACCTTGATGTTAAGAACAGCCTATCCAATCTGGCCAGATCTTTAAATTCAGAACCAGTCTCTGACATGGCTGGCAAAAGATGCCAAGAGAAGTCTATGAGGGTGGGAAAATACTATGATGGCTCTTCAGAGTATTTCCCTGGACACTCCAGGCACAAATTGCTTCCTGAGCCAGTCACACCACTTCTATAGAAANAAAGGAAAGGAAAGGAAAGGAAAGGAAAGGAAAGGAAAGGAAAGGAAAGGAAGAAAAAGAAGAAGGTGTCTTTTGAGAAGCAAAGCTGTGTACTTTGATATCAAGGCATTCCTCAAGATGGCAGGGTTCTGTCTTGGCAGGTCACTACAGCAGGCAACCTGAGCCTCTACAGTAGCAATTTTTTTCCTGTCATAGTTTTCCCTATCAGTAATATAACTCTCTACTTTAAACCTATCAGTGCTTTATAGTAATCATCAAAATAAGTGGCAAACAGCTGAAAGATAGGAGGCCTCTATTTTCTTATCTCACATTTTTTTATATTACAACATTTAAAGCACTGTATTCATGTAAAGCATTATAATTTCTCACCTGAAATTTTTTCTGCATAAAATTAGACTGAAAATTATTGCATGCAACTGCAATTACTTTAACTAGGAACATTAACAGCAGTCTTTCACATTCTGTCTCAGTAATCTATTATTTGAACTCCAAAACCATGAATACAGCTATTTGTTACCCCTTGTCTTCATGATCAAGACAAGGTAACCTAAAGATGGGATGGTCCTGAAAAAGCCACGTGGCTGTCCCTTTCACCTGCCCTACTTCCTTGTGCTAGCTTTAATGTCCATGTGTACAGCCCTAATGCAAGTCAGATCAACCTAAAAAGCTGATTGAAAACTAGCTGCTTTTACTCAGAGGCTTAGCTTTCAGCTAGATAAAAGAGCTGAAATGACTCCACAGCCACACAGTCACTACTGTTGCAATCAGGAAAGCAGGTCAAGCATGTGACAAGGGGCAGGAAAGTCCCTTTCAGCGACAGAGTAGTATTGGATAAGCTTACACTAATTGTGAAAACACACCCTTAAGTAACAAAGGAATAGTGGAGAGGATGCATCCTCAGTTCTGCCCTTGCTGACAAGAGGCAGTGGAGAGAGAGGGGAAAACCTAAAGCTCAGTTCTTAGACAAATTCAATTGAAAACTTGTGCTGGAGCATGCCTAAATCTTGCATGAGTCACAGCGAAATGTTAGTTCTGACCTCAACTAGACATGTTTTGGTTTCTATTTGTAAAATAAGGATAGTAATATACCAGCTCTTTCTAGACTATGTTTGTTTGGCTTCTGTGAGAAATAAAGGCTCTGAAGTTTGGGGAAAAAAAGAGAGAAAATAGAATAATTGTAGTTCTCAGTGGGGTTCTCTGCAATATTTGTTACTAAGGTTCAGTTGAGTGAAGGTGTATTCCCAGAGTAAATTTAAGTAAATTCAAATATTTCACAAAGAATGATAAGGATTTTGAATGAACTCAGAGCGTGTTACGCTTAAGATCGTCATCATTCTGTTAAAAGCCTAAATCCAAGTACTACCTCTAAAGGTGCTACAGCATAGTGCTAATGCAAGGATAGGTAAATAGACAAAACCACAATGCACAAAATTAAAGAATTACTAGCAGCTACTCTGTACATAAACCAAACTGAAGGCCTCACTCGGGGATGGAGAATTTTTTAAAAATCCATCTTGCAGAAAAGAATTGTGTAATTGCATTTACTAAATACTAAAGAATAACAAAGCTCTGCATTTTATGTATAAGTGTGAAGACCTCAGGTGTGGTCAGGGTACTTAGACTTCTCATTTGGCATCAGTGGGCTTTGTTATGATGAAGCATGAACAGGGAATTTTCATTTCCAGTTTTACCACTGGAATTCAAATGAGGATTAAAAAAAATGGAGTGAAATGCAAAGAAAATCTCTCAGTAAGATCAACAAGTGCAAACAAATTCCATCGACAAGATCTGGTGTCTCCACAAGCTGTGAAAACCCTGGCAGCAGGGAGAAGGAGTTTGGATTTTCAGGACCGAGCAGCTACATGCTGATTGCAAGAGTGAGAAGTAAATTCTGTTAATTTTTAACAAAGGCATTCAGCAGGGATACACCCACGATAACCTCGTGCAGAAACCATCTAATACCCTTAAGTGCTTAAGTTCGGACGGGTTATGGAAGTCCACGGTCTAACAGAAAACAGAGACTCTGTCCGGTTTCCGGCCCGAGCCCGCGATCCGGGCCCGCGGGGCAG
>VXBC01003113.1:439093-451417 GCA_013399945.1 Ploceus nigricollis | reverse complement strand
CAGCGCCCGGCTGCCGCGGGCGCCTCCCCCTATGGAGCAGCCTCGCCATGGAGCCCCTCACCGAGCTCAGCCAGGAGGGCGCGGGCGGCGGGGAGCCGCCGGGCGACGGGCCGCTCTGGACCGCTGTCTTCGAATACGAGGCGTGCGGCGAGGACGAGCTGAGCCTGCGGCCGGGGGACGTGGTGCAGGTGCTGTCCCGGGACTCGCACGTGTCCGGCGACGAGGGCTGGTGGACGGGCAAGATCGACCAGCGCGTCGGTATCTTCCCCAGCAACTACGTGAGCAGCGGCGTGCCGGGGGGCGGCCCGGAGCTGCGCGCCCGATACCCGCCGCCCCCCGCCATCCAGCGTAAGGGAGCTCGGGCAGGGGACTCGGCGCGGCCCCTCCGCCGAGAGGGAGGGAGCCAGGGGAGAGGCCCGGTCCTGCCCCCCTATCGCGGGCTTGGGGTGGGTATGAGATGGGAGAAGAGAGCGGCGGAACTGCCGAGGTTGTGGGGAGAGCCGAGGCTCGGCGCTCCTGATTTCCCTGGGGAGGGGCCTGGCCCGGTCCGACGGGCCCGGCCCTTCCGTGGGTCCTGTTGGAAGCCGGTGCCGCTGCTGAGGGGTAGGGAAGGCCCATGCCGGTGGCGAGCGGCCGTGGGAGGCCGCGGGCCCAGTCGGCGGCGGAGTAGGGGGGGCCTGCGATGGCCTTCGGCGGCGAGCGGAGGGGCTACGGCATCTCAGCCCCCCCCGCCCTGGAGCCGCCCCAGGCCCCCGGTGTGTTCCCTTTCCCACCCGCGGAGGTATTTCTGCTGCTCCGTTGCCCTTCTGTCTTCCAGGCTAGGGCGCCGCTCCCTGGAAGGCAGAGCTTGGCTTAGTGTGTTAGCGTTTCAGCGACGCCGGCAGCAGTTTCCCATTGTTAAGACCTGTGTTTCCAGGGGCTGATACATTTTCATCAAGCGACAAAATCCTGGCGGCTGGACAGTGGTGGAGTAACCAGGGCTCTGGTTATTCTGCCTTTAAGAATATTCTTAAAGAAAGGTTGCTCGGAGGGAAGCAGTTGTTTTCTGGAGTGTTGATTCACTGCTAATACTTGTTCAGTATTATCCTACTTACTAACCAAAAGCTTGTTATTTCTGACTGAAAAATTCCTAAGCTGACTTGTGTTACCAGGTTCCTCTGCCCTCTTACAAATTCTGTCCTAAAATACCTGTGCATGGGTTGTATCCACGTTTGGGTATCTGGGCCTGTCTGAGGGTCACTTGACTATGTTGTGATGCTGAAGGCACTGGGGGATTGGTTCGTTTCCCTGAATTTCAGTGCAGTTTTCAAGCCTTTGTTGGAGACAGAGAATAGGGCTGTTTCATCTCTACATTTTTTTATGTACAATTGTGGAAAGAGAAACAATATAGAATGACTTTCTAGATCCTGTTTATCTATCACCATTGACAATTCAGATTCAGGCAAGGATGCTTTTTTTTTTTTTTTTGGAGGGGCAGAGAAAAATCTTCAGACTAGTAGGCTTTTCTAGAAAATACAGTGAAAAGATGCTTTGTCCTATCTAGGCCGTATCTCCAAGGAGTACAACTAATAGCTTTTTTTCTTACTTTGTATTCCGCTTGAAAGCACTTAGGTAAAACTCAATAATTTGTAGCATTGCCCTTAGGCTTGTGAAGGGACTAGGTGCTACTCCTTTCTTTCATGCTGCAGAGCACTGGTAAGTTATTTTTTTCCCCACACACAGAAAAAGCTGTGAATAAATGCTTATTAGATTTTGCTTTTGAGATACTTAAGAGAACCATTTCTATAGAACTTTTCAAACCCTCAGCTCCCATCCTGTGTTGAGTGTTCAAGTTCAGGCTTTGTAACTGTGGATTCTCCTGTCTTGCTGCCTCTTCTATGGTTTGATAGCTCACCAACAGTTGTGGAGTTGTACCTTCCCCTTCATTTTTGCCTTATTCTTCCCATGCCCCTACAGAACTACACTACTTCTCTTCTGTCAAGACACCAACCATATGTTCATGACAAAGTAGAATTTATTGCCCTCCAGAGGTTTGTATAATGCTTAAGGACTATGGGTTTTTTAAAAAAAGCAGTGCAGTTTGGACAGGGGTTAAAGTTGGTTGCCATTGAATTGGATTTTCAAATTGAGTATTAGAAATCCTTTGCAAGGAATGCAATCCACTTTTTGAGCTGATGATGTTAGTTTGGTAGCTGTTTGGAATAGGAATCACCATCTACTGTTTAATACTTCATAGTCCAGTAAGTCCAGTTTTGCAGGAGTGATGCAAAGTGTTGTTCTGGACACGCACCTCAGCACAGAACCTATTTTTACTTGCTTTCCTAAAGTTTATCTATATATTTAATGAAAATTTGGGAGTATAAGTCCTAGAGATTCTGCTTCTACTGCGAGCTGTCCTAGTTTAGCTGGTAATTTTAGCCATCCGTGTAGTATGCTTGAATCTTGCTTTGGTGAGGATATCACAAATGATAAAAAGTAGCCTGTAGTGGCTGTCAGGATTGGGCCAATTTGAGGGACTCTCATCTGTGCTGTGAGTTCTTAAACACTTAAGACTGAATTAAACAGTTTAATCATATGGTCTAATGAGGGCTGATTAAACCTACTTTGCAGTTGTCAACATGGCCACTGGTTCATGCATACAGGCTCTGTAATTCCTTACTGGCCCACAGAGGAATGAGAGCACTTCAGTTCTTGAATTCTGTACAGTCCTGTACAACACATCTGCCAAATGACACTGGAGTTAGTGTGTTTAGAAATGTGAAGAAAAACAAGTATTTTGTGCTCTAATGTACCTGTATAACGCAAACTATGAAAATGGATAAACTAATTCAGCAGAAAATACCTTTTAAAAACCCTAAACAAAACATTTTTTAAAAATCAGGGGTTTTTTATGAATACGCTACCCACCAGAGTAAGCTGGCCACTTTGCCTTATAGAGTATACATTTTCAAACTAAACTAAGGTCATATTTCCAGATAAAAGAACATTCAATGTCATGCATTAGATTTCATGTGGAAGTTGAAGTCTGTCGGTTTTATATACCACCCCTATTAATTTGTGCCTCCAGCAAGGATGTGCTTTTTCTGATGGAAAATGGGTGGCAGCACACGAAGTGTTCTACTTTCCAGCCCTTCGGTTTCCTTTGCCCGTCTTGTTCTCCTGCCTGCCACCTTCCCGTCGCGCTTCTCCCCAGCATCGGGGCGGATGGGGGGAAGGGGGTGTGGAAGGGGAGGCTGGGGCGCTGCCCGCGAGGCCGTCCCGTCCCCGTCCCGTCCCCGCTGCCGCCGGAGCTGTCCCTTCAGCACCTGCGGGCCAGCGGGCGGCTCGCTCGGCGCCTCGTTGACGTCCTCTTAATCCGTGAAATGCCCGAGCAGAACACCCACTGTGAACAGCACCTGAACGCTGTCTGTCCGGAGTTGGCAGGGCAGGAAATCACCCTGGTGGTGTGGGGTGCGTGTTTGTTCATTTCCAGTCTTTTAACTGACCTTGTCCCTAGTAGCAGGTTAATTGAGGATTCTAGTGGTGCTGAAATTCTATTGACTGAAGAGATAAGCCTCAACATCTGATTTCTTTAGGTCTTTTATTAGTGAGAGATACAAGAGTGACTCTTAGTGTATTCTCAGCGACAGGGTAGCCTCACATCTAGAGGCATTGTCATTACAGTCTTGTTCTAAAATTTCAGTGTTTCTGGTCAGAATCTACTCCTTTCATGTTTTCTAGTAATCTCTGTCTCAAGCATTTGAATGCCAAGGTTGCTACTGTAAGACTGAAATCTTCTTTGTTGTGCAAATCCCTGAAGCTCAGAGTTTCACAGTAGCAGAAAAATAAATTCTCTTGGTGTTCTGGACTGGAAGAGACCTTTCCTCCTTCTTGCAGGCTTTCTTGGTCAGATTTCTATCTTGTTTCCCATTAGTCTTTTGTTCATGGAACACTAGGAAAAGCAGCAAAGGCATCCTTATTAAACTAACTCATAGGTTTGACTAACTTAAAAAAGTAAGCCAGCTTCTAAAAATCATGTTCAGGAAAGGTAGAGCTCAGACAAAATAAAAGCCTGCAGCTGTGGACAGAAGAATTTGTATTAACTCCATACAGTTTTGTGACAAAGTCTTGTACTGTAGGCTTATACATAGGAAAGGCATTTGATTGGAATAAGGAGACTAGTTTATTTAAGTGGGATCTAACCTGCTCTCTTACAAACTTAATTTCCTTTCTGCTAGACGAAGCAGGGAAACTATGTCAGATTTGACATTTCAAATGCAGGAAAGTATTAAAAGACTTGGTGATTTTTTGTTCAAATTTGCATTATGGTACTCTTCCTTTAAAACTCTTTAAAATTTCATTGACTGTAATTGGTAACCATACAAATGTCATACAGAGTAGTATCAGTGGCAGCCTTCCACTACTGTAAATTAAGCTGTGTCAACATATTTTCATTGGTCAGTATGTGGAATTTTCATTCTACATTAGTCAGTGCTGGATGGGTTCTTTTGGCCACCCATATGAACTGTGTTTAGTGTACAGTTGTACAGGATACATTTTCTCATTGCTTTTGCTCCAGGTGCAATTTGTCTGCTGAATCGAGACAGCTGCTTCTGTAGATTTTTTGTGTCAGCCTGTTAAGTATAGCTGTCAGTGTATGGGAAAAAGAAGTTTTTGTAACAAAAATGCAGTATGAATTAATCAAGAAATGTTTTTCTTATTGTTTGCTCTATACACTCAGTATGTGGTTTGATCCATCTGTTTGTCACACTGTTGTCGGTAATGTCAGAACTGGTTAACAGATCTCTTGTGGGGAACAAATCTGCAAAGCCTGGAGGGTGTAGAAGAATAAGTGTGATTTGGGAAGGACTAAAAAATTGTTGTGGCAGTTCAACAAGAGACATTCAAATAAGGGACAAATGGAGAAACAGATGCATTTTGTGTTGAGTTTTAGGTATTTTACATTAAGCACTGTATTGTGAACACAGCGAAGATTAATTGGTGAGTGTGTTTTTCGTTTTCAGAATCTTGCACTGTCACTGAGAGTTTATTCTTAAGGGGGGTAGGGGCAGGGGCATCAGTATTACAAGGGTTTAACTCTGGTAAGAGAAGCCTATTCTATTGTTTTACCATTTACAGTGAGTACTTCATACCAGTTTTATGATACTGCAAGGTCTGTTTTACCATACTATTTGGCACTAAAATGTTGTCAGAAAGGCCCACTGCTTTTCTTTGTATTGTTTTGGAGTGAAAATTGGCCCTTCCTCCAAGGGCGGGGGTGAGGTTGGCCAGCATGGACCTTCAGCTGATGTACAGACTGCATAGTTACTAAATGCTTACATCTTTTTTTTCCTCTTTCCCTAGTCCTAGAGATCGACTTCTCAGAGCTTGTTCTGGAAGAAATCATTGGCATAGGGGGCTTCGGAAAAGTGTATCGAGCTGTATGGATAGGAGATGAGGTTGCTGTCAAGGCAGCTCGCTATGACCCTGATGAGGACATCAGCCAGACCATTGAGAATGTCCGCCAAGAGGCCAAGCTCTTTGCAATGTTAAAACATCCCAACATCATTGCCCTCAGGGGCGTGTGTTTGAAGGAACCTAATCTTTGCCTGATCATGGAGTTTGCCCGCGGAGGATCGCTCAATAGGGTGTTATCTGGTAAAAGGATACCTCCTGACATACTGGTGAACTGGGCAGTGCAGATTGCCAGGGGAATGAACTACCTGCATGAGGAAGCAATTGTTCCCATAATTCACCGTGACCTCAAGTCCAGCAACAGTAAGTGCTACACAGTGAACAGTCAGGGTGCTGGTATATGGTTTTGGGGAAAAAATCATACAAAGAAAAGAGGGGAGTAATGTTAATTTAGTGAACCACTGTATCCTCTAATTCAATCCCAGAAGGGTTTATTTTTATGATGCTACAGATCACAGAAAACATGTAAATGCTTTCAATCTGTAGAAGCAACTTAAATGATCAGATGCAAAAGCAACTGTGAATGAACTTTGCTAGTAGTTCATATTCATATAGTGTTTAGGTTTTATTGGCATTTCAGCAGACTTCTGTATGTTAGAAAGCCTTATTGAACTTAGAATGTGTATTATTCTTCCACTTTTTGGAAGAATAAGTGCTTCTTTATAAGGGTAAATGCTCCTAGGCTTTCATTATACTTGCTAGATTTTGCTGTATAGATGAGATGCAAGCCTGTTTTCCTTACGGGAGATTTAATGCATCCCAGCTGAATTGGATCTTCTCTTTAACCATCATAGAGCTGGTGTTGACAGAAACATTAACTCGTGTGAATAAAATGTCCTTGTACACACAGGACTTCAGCTGATATTTGTGATGCTTTACATGATACAGCTCACTCATTAGAGAGCAAGGTGAACTGAACTTTGGTAGTTAGGGTTGTGGAAATCACAGTGATTTCAGCTGCTCTGTAATACTGACAGCATTACTGTGTGTTGCTTGGGTGCTGTTCTCGTAGTGTCTCTTTTCACAAACTTTTAACTTCTCAAAGTCAAACGCACACGTAGAACATTATTTATGAGTGTGGGAGCAAAGTGCTGCAGTGGTTTAAAGATCATAATTTCCTCTCCTTATGCCTATATGCAGCTGTTTAGCCTTTCTCTCTGCTTGTCTGTGTCTAGATGGCAAGAGCAAACACAGACCTGCATGTTAGGTGTGGTGGTTTAGGTTGGTGTGTTAGTGTAAACTCTTTGTCATTTATGCCTTGAGTTAATAAGAAGCTCTGTGAACTGGGTGCCTGGGATGCTGATATGTTCCCTTTGCTTTGGGGGCAGGGGCATTAGCAAAGAGGTCTGATAGATGGGAATTTTAATATCTTAAATAGATTCACTAGCATTAACCATTGCAATACTGCAAGGCCTGGAAATTTAGAGTATCTTCCTATGGTTTTTTGGCCTCCAGTGTTGTGGCTGTGAATTTACATAGTTGGTTGTGGAAGAGTAAAAAAAGTATTATTAGTTTTTGTTAGTGGAAAAATAAGAACTATAAGAGCCTTCAAGTTAATTTCTACAGTATTGCTCTTATAGTAACAAAGTTTCCCATTTTGTTAGAGTAAGGCAATCTTAATGTCAATAAAGATTTGCTGATATCTAAACCTTTCCCTTACAGATGGTAAATATATGGGCATGTTAATAAATGTTGTAAAATTAAGGAATAATTTGCTGCATGACTTAATGAATGACTGGCTGCATCTGTGAATGAGAAATAATTGCCTTTCAGTGTTGTGCCCTTCCTTCTTACCTAAGAAACTATTTACTTGCTTATTTTGCTAACAGGCCATTAAGATTTCCTTGCTATGTGCTAGTTGAACATTTTTGAGGTTTAGAATGAAAGTTATTTCTAAGATAAAAAACTGTTAGCTTCTAGTACTTCACTGTTTTATTCAGACCAGAGACCTCTAGTTGTAAAAGGGAAAAGCTTCAACAAGAGAACCAAGCCAACCAGAGGGACACCCAGTGCACAGTGTTACCATCCAGACAGATATGGATGCTAGAAAACATGTGGATTTTCAGCAGCAAGAGTAAATGTCTCTTGTCACAATGAATCAGCAGAGTGTAATTGTGCTGCACTGTAAATGATCAGTGAGAAGTTGCTACATGTATTACTATAATTTCCATCATTTGGGAGGAAGCAATAGTAAAGAAAGGGGAAGAATGAGTGAGAATGCCTCTGGGAGGATTTAGAGATGTTCTGTGTTTGAAGGGTAAAGATAGAGAATTTACATGGTGGTTGTGACAAAGATAGCATCAGATCTAGTCGAGAAATGATGGGTATAGGAAAATTCTATCCCAGATAAGGCTGGAGCAAGCAGTATTACATTTGGGAAACTAAGTGAATGTAGGAACTGGTACTGGAGGAAAGGACTTAAGATATTCTAAGGAAAAATTATTGGTTTGTTTTTCTCTTTTGAAATTAGATAAATTAGTAGCATTGGGTATGGGCTTGACACATTGCAACAGCTGTTTATTATACAAAATTAAGTTCTTCATTCTGTGCTGTGTGGTTGAAGAGAAATGTAAAATATATGCTATTTTAAGTATTTGAAATACATGTTATTTTCTGAGTGTATCCACAGAGCAAGCATCCTAAATATTAGATTATGACAATGGTGGAGCTTTTTTGTGGGGATAAGGGATTGTAGGATGAACAACTTTGAGCTGCCTAAGTCACGTCTTTATTGATTACTCTGTCACTGCATTGCTGAAATCCCTTTTCTCTTATATATAATAAGCATCTTAGAAATTTCTCTGCTCTGTTTCCTGTGGAAAGCTTTTTACTAGTTTTGTAAAGATTACTGGACTGAGTATATTATTGCATCCTGATTAATACATAGCTTGCATTTTGTCTGTTTTTCTGATGAACTTAGTTTTCTTAATTACCATGGATAACGGAGAGCAGGTTTTCTCGTTAGCTTTGTGCCTGTAGAATTACAAGCTTGTAGCATTTTCTTTGCACAAGTTACCACCCACTGGGTGACAGTGATGTGTCTGTGGTGAGGAAAGTGGTTCTGCTTGCAAGAGCTTGGAAAGGATTCTTGCAGATGCATTTCTTACATGTACTAAACATCTACAAGTGCTGTAGAGCTGTCATGGGAGCGTCAGCTGTATTGATCTATTGATTGGTACTGCCTACGTTAAGTAATAGATTGTGATTCTTGTACATCTCAACTTCCCTTCAAGCACCAGCTGGGATGTACGCAGTGCATCTGAAGTTGCGGGGTGAGTTAGTTTGGGAGTTGGAGAACAAGATCGGGCAGTGGGAAAGAGCAGAGTTGCCTTATTTAAAATCAATTTTTCTACTAGAATAGAAGAAAATCAGCAAATGCCTTATTATCAGATATCTGCTTATATTTGGGCAGACACAGAATGCATAAGAACAGTACTTCATGATGAATCTTTTAAGCAGGTCACATTACATTTTGAACATATCAAGTGAGCACCCTAATGCGAGTCTGAGAAATTACCCCATTATATAAGGATTTGGAAAAAAAAATCCTTTTTGATTTAAACTACTGCAGCTTGGTGGACTCAGATAGTATATACCAAAGCAATGCTCAGAATAGTTGTCAACATTTCTGGTAGTGTAATAAAGAACATAGGGTTTTGATTACTTTGGGAGATAGCTTCACTTTAGTTCATCTGAACTGAACTTCAGATGATAATTTTAAGATTCCAGGAGGTGTCTCTTTCTTGAGATACTCCTCATCAAAAAGCACTCCAAATCAGTTGTCTGTTATCCATCTTTTTTGGTTAAAAGAAGGAAATTTTTTCTGTTCTATAGTTTTTCTTAATTTTTTTCTTCTTTACATTTTCATAACTTTACATTTAATGGTAATACATTTAGAGTGTAGGAAAAGTGTTCTGTGTGTTTAATACCATATTTGTTTGAGGAAGATTTATTGTAAATCTTGGAGGTTCTGAGAGCTGCCTCTTTTATTGCTTTGGGGATGCAATCAGGAAGTGAGTACAGAAAGGTCTTTACAGAATGAATTGTACACCTGTGATTTAGTTTTAGAGATGCTGAAATTATTTTTTTGAGTCTGAGTTCAGCTGGCATTAAGTCTGGTAGACAAGTGTTCCAATAACATTACCAACTCATATGTCAGTCATATAACTACATGAGAGAGAAAAGAGAATTTAGGAAACTATTTGGTTCTGCTGTGTGAGGAGATAAGTATTTCTCTATTTTGGGCATTTGATTTAAGGGATTCTAGTTATTCCATATGAAAATTAATCTTAATCTGAAAGAATCCTCAGTGCCTGCTGCTGCTGGTTCTCTTCATGTGGTGGTATTTCCAACCTTTCCTTCTTCAGCTGCACATTGGTGAGCCCTTGAGCATATGTTATGGAATCCTTAGAAGGCCTTTCCCAGTGTGAAAGCACCTAAATAATCTAAATCCTGAGCTGTATGAAAAAAGGCAGCTAGAAATGCCCACTGAAATCAACATCACTGCACTTAGAATAGCTCTTAAGAGTTTCCCTTTCTTTTATCTCTCATCTGTGATTCAAGTCTTATTTCTGGCCGGGGAAAATGCCTGGCATATAATACTTAGGATCGAAAAGGGACAGTCCTGTTGGTTTTAGTGAAGTATTGTAAATAACGAAGTTGGTCCTGTTTGTCTGTCAGTGTTAGATATGCCAGCATTGCTATAGGAATAAAGCCAATTAACTAATACTGTGGAGAGCTAGTAAAAGCATATTTGATTTTTTTTGACTGTCTCAGCAGAACATGTTTGTTATTTGCACTACATTGAAATATTTTGCTGAGGATGTTCATGCCAGTTAGCAAAGTGCTTTTTAAAAGTCACTATGGTTGTGTTCCATTAAATGGCACAGAAGATTAGCAGCAAAGTGACATTGCCAAGGTCAAAGAAAGAGGAAAGGACAGAGGTCAAAATAAACCCAAACAATTCTGATTCAGCCAAGTCAGTAGTTCTTCCTTTCAAGTTATTTGAAGTCTTTACCTCTCCTACTTTTTGGACCACCAATGTAAGCTTGTGGTGTCCTGAGATTCAAAGCTCTAGCTTTCTAAAAGAATTCCAAACTCTGCTATAGCTTTGCTTATTTAATGTAGTTAAGCCTTTATCTGTTTGTAAAGGTGCTAGTAGAGCTGACTTTCCACATGGTTTATGGATAGTTGTTCCTAGGACTTAGAATATTCCTTGGGGGTTTTTTTTTATTTTAATCCAATCATAGCTGACACTCTTCTGTTGGTCTTTTCAGAGAAGGAAAAGTACTTGTGAACCTCTTCCTCTGTCTGGCAGAGGTGTAGAGGAGAACTCTTCCAGGGTCTGCTGAATGTATGTTGGCAGAGCAGTTTGGAACACCATGCAGTGGTGCTGCTTCTGGTACTCCAGTGTAATTTGCTGACTAGCTCTCCAGTGTAATACCTTCTATCAGAATGGATTTCCTTTGTCAGTGCAATTAAATGACTGAGTAATGCTTCATGTAGAGTATCGTGAAGCTATTTCAGTGATATCTGAATGCTTTTCATGGGGTGAATAATTGGTCTGGCTGTAGCTGGGTAGTCCCTTGGCCTGTAAGAGGAAAGTGGTAAAAAGGTGAAGTTTTGTGGGGGGGATGGGTGGTGTGAAAGACAACAGCTGGGAGATGAATTTTCAGGGAGCAAAAATCAGTAAAACTCCTTTTTTTTTCTTTCTTTTTTTCTAAGTTTAAAACTTGTGTACAGGAAAAAACAGGGCTTTCAAACAGTCTGTATGTACTCCTAAGGCTGATGAAAGATGACTTCAGGTTCTGCCCTTATGCAATTACCTGATTCTATCAAAAAGCTATAAGACATTGCTGATGGTGCATAACTCCTAGTTCTGGTTATTCTGCTTATATTTCTCTTTCTCCCCAGAGTATAATAATTTGTGCTGATATCCTGGTCACTTGTATGGTAGTTAAAAAAAATTCCAAGTAGCCATAATTTTTTTGCATGTGGTAATATGATGAGGAAATTGATGCCATTAATACTACACATTTTCATTGAAAAGAATGAAAAAAAATTATGTATTATTAGTGCAGAAGATGTAAATGATGCCTGAAAGTGTTACTAATTTTTTAGATGTTAAAATACCAGGAATTCACAGAAGTAGGGTGACAGTTTGTGTTGTACTTCTGTACTTTATTGGGTTTTTTCTTCATTAGCTATTGTAAATTAGTGCAGCTGTTTTCCTCTGAGAGGTTTGACAGATGATTTCATGTTGCAGTCTTATTTTCATGTCTTAGTAGATTTCTGAGAATTCCAAAATTAAATACATTTTCTGTAAGTGGTTTGTTTTGGTTGAATATGGATTGATATCTTTACTGTTAAGTGCAAGTCAAAAATATGAAGTCTTTATGAAATGTTTGATGTCCACAAGAACACTTTGGTGTCCTCCTGCCCACACTAAGTAGTAAAAAGACAACTTCACCAATGGAATCTGTTACCTTCATAGACAAGTATGAAAAGAGTATCTCTTGTTTTTAAGAAATGAATTTGTGTCTATTACATTTGAAACCCTAGCTAATATCTTTTTCATGTAATTGAGCCACTGTGTACATTTTTTGCAGGGTTCTCTCTGATCCTAAGAAAGAAATAACTTAGAGTTGTGGTATTAAGCACTTTATTCAAATTGTGCATATGGAAGCATAGAACAGACCTAAGCACTGTCGTGCAGCAGGTGTCCATAGGCATCCCCTGAATTCACCATCTGACCATCTGCGACAGAGCTGGGAAAGATCTGTGTTCTTCTGAAATTCCTAAGGAGCTAGTTAAGGGTGAGAACAGCCTTGTGGTATTTCTGGGAAGCTAGAATAATTCCTTGATCTGTAC
>VXBC01003113.1:380733-439058 GCA_013399945.1 Ploceus nigricollis | reverse complement strand
TTTTTTTTTTTTTTTGGTGTTTCTTCCACATCAATAAACTTAATTTTAATTTTGACTGACTTATGTCAGCAGCTTCACTTTTGCTTTTTTTATCAAACAATTCTGTTCAGAATTTCAACATACCTGAAACAAACTCACTCTTGAAGCATCAGACATAAAACACAGTCTTGTTCTTTGAAGTGATGATTCATCATCCAAGATGATTGTTTAACTTACATCCCATCTTGAAGATGGTGTACATTTCCTTATGACAGGACAAGGGAAAACTTAAGTCATTTGAAAGAATACGGGGCATAGCACATGATTTTTAAGTAGCTGCTTTTTGTTACGTGTTTGCTTTCTGATTCTAGGATAGTTTGTTATGTTGGTGTGACTTTGCCAAAAGATTGCCAAAGTTGACTGGTGTGTCTGCTAATTGTTTGTTAATTGTCCCATTGCTAATGGAAAGTCTTCTTCAGACCCAAGCTTTTTACAGATATGAAAAAGAAATAGTAACAGAACCTCATGCACTGAGAAAAGAAACTATTCCAAAGCATCACAATTCAGAATTAGGTTGTTTGGTTTCATCACTGTTTCTAAAGTTCAGAAAGAAGAGCTCTTGCCCACAGAACAGTAAATTGTTGTGTCCCAGTCTGTAGAATAGTCAGTGTGGTGGTAATGGCAGCTTGGTGCAGCATCACGTCGGGTCCTCTTGGGAAGGAAGTAGCCAGAGGACGCGCAGCCTTCCTGTGAAGTGTTTGTATTACTGCCACACACAGCCCTTCCACTTTGCTTTCTAGAGGCATTGTTGTATTGCTCACACATTTATTATAACACCATTTTTTATTAAAAACAAAAATACCCTCCCAAAAGAGAAAGCATTCTCTTGTGCACATATGGATTCCAAATTGTCTCTGAAATTCTGAAAGTTTTGAATGCTGTATGTCTTTATGTCTGGGATAATTTTTACAGCTACAAGCCAAGCTCCCAGTTTTCTGTACATCCATCTCTGATGCGTGAAACAGGCTCCTGGATTTTGCTTTGGCCATTGAGAAATATTAGGATATCCTGTTTGTATTACAGCTGGAAAAATCTAAAATGCAAGCGTGGCTTCCTCCTTGCCTATCTATAGACTAATTGTTGAGATGTCTAGCAAACAAGATGTCTGTGTGCCAGTAGCTCCATTTACTAGTAACAGGTAAATACTTTTACCACTAAGATTTTATCGGAATTTCTGTGCTTAAATTGGGGATTCCTGGGACGTTCCTGGTATACTACAAAGAAATGCTAGTATGAATAATTGCTGTAAGGATGGTACATATAAGGGTAGTGGGATGTATGTGGACCAGGCCATGTGATCCACCTACCACAAAAGCATTGCATTTCCTGTTGTTTCTCCTTTATGAGTATGGGCCTATGGAAACATGCTGGAGAATAGTCTTTAGTTCCTTTTGACTTTGCATTGTTCAAGGATCCTGAGAATAAGAAAAATCCTATAACTTTGATTAATAGAACTCGATATGCCCAATTCTGCTTGTTGAAGTGTTGTCAGTCTTGCCTTGGGTTTATTGATTAGCTTTTCCTTTTTTGATGTAATCAGTCACATCATGTGTGGTTTTGATATGATTATGGTCATCTGGTAACCACAGAATATTCCTAATACTTCATCATGTTATTTTGTAGTTAGAATCTTTAATCACAGGGTAAGCTGGGTCAAAAAAAATCTAACAGAAATGTAGCACATCAAAAAGTCAACAGTTTTTTGATAGCCCTATCTTGTGTGGTCTTTCATGTACAATAGTGCAGGAATGCCCTCTTTCTCAACAGCTGGCAACTTGTTCTGCTCACTTTAAGGTCAAACTCGGCAGTATCCAAGAAACTTTTGAGTTTTACTGTTGTCAGATGTAGCTTGGTGTTGATTTTGCATCTAAGAGCCTTTTAACATTTGTTCTGATGGATGAAAATACACCTCTCTACCTTTTTAAAATGTTTTAAGTTGAATCTGATTTTAAAAACCCCAAAAAACACCCCAGCTTCTGGTGTGCATTGTGCTGCTGCCTGTGAAGTTATGTCTTTCTTACCTTCTAGATTTTGGAGTACCAGCTTATTCCATGAATGAGTTGGTGTTGGTGTTATACTGTTTCATAGAGATGTCTTAATTGAAACCAAAAACAAAACAGTTTGGGCTACCTTTTTCCATCATAAATTTCTTGTTTATATTTGCCTGGAAACAGCTCCCACTGAACCAGCATTATTAAGTATCTTTTCAGACAGTCTCTTGAGCAACGAATGATGGATGCCATTCATGTGATTTTACTCTTTCCTTTCCTTTTTTTGTTGTTGCCTAATACAGTTCTTGATTTGTGGCAGGCTTTCAAAGTGATGCAGTTTGGCAATGCCCTGTGTTGAGTGCAGATGTAATTATATTTTTTCCTTGGAGCATTTAACTGATTATGAAGAGTACAATAATCCATGCCTGAGCTAGAGGTTGTTGCAATGTCAGCAGTATGGTAGGATTTAGTCTGAAACCAGAACTGAACAGCTCTATTTTTCCCAGAAACTCACCTGAGCATTCAAAGTGTTTTGTACAGATCACTAAAGCGATAAGACTTTTTCCAGCCTGGCTAGGTGACAGGATCGATTCTAAATATATCGGGGCTTTGGAGGCCTTTCCTCTCCCCTCCCCCATTATGCATTAGCTCTTTAGAGTTACTGTACTGCATGGCTTAAAATCCAAGAACTGCTGTGCTGTCACATCCATCACTTCCTCTAGGTTGATAGAAGAGGACAGTCATGCAGCTTTGTAGATTTGCTGAACCTTGGCTCGTACCCAGTAATTAAGAAGGTATTGGTTCCAAGGTGTACATATATATTTTTTAATGTACTGTTGCTGAATGGTTAGTGAAAAGAGAGAAAATATTTGCTTATTACTAGAGGCAATATTTGTGGGTTTTAGTTTTGCTTCTAAGATGTGAAATTTTGAGTGGGTCTTAAATTGTGTCCTCTCTAGCATCTTATGCAACACTTAGCCTTCTGTAGCTCAAACAGATATTAAAGTAAAGATGCAGTCCTACTGAAATGAATGGCAGAGTACCCAACAGAAGGTAGGTAAAGGCTACATGCAGAAAGCCCGGACTTATTCCATGTGCAGATCTGTTAATCACTTTAAGTGCTTTGAATGCTGGATCAAGAGCAGATTGCTCATTATCTGGATACTTGTGAAGCAGAGCTGTGCTGGCTGACTATGGAAGGTAGAGCTAAAACTGCAAATTAGATTTTGGCAAACTGCTACTGAGGTCACATTTTGGAGCGAATTTTTGAAATCCTTTCCCAAATGCTTAGTTCTGTCCTCAAGACAGAATGCCAGTGTACTGCCAATAGGACTTAATAATTAAAAAAAGGATTGCCTGGCAACCTCAGTCCCTTGTTCCCTTTGCAATAGCGCTGCTTTTTTGACTTGTTGGGCTAACTGCAGACTTGATAGCTATCCTGTGTCTCTCTGAGACAATGCAGCAGCATGAAGCAGTATATTAAGGCTATCTTTTTACCTAACATCCAGGTTTTACCACCTCCAGCATCTGAGCTGACATGTATCGTGGGAAGTTTTGCTTATTTATAGGAGAGGAAAATAGGATTGGAACAATCGGAGTAAGTTCAGTGAAACCATCTTCTATTCAAAAATATTTTTGTTTCATCTGTGAATACTTGTCTCCTTGAAATAAGGACTGTTTGAAAGCTAAAGAAGAATGTTTAATTCTTGTACTACTATAATACCTTCTGTATAAAAACCCTGAAGATTTTAGACTGCATTGTATTTCTTCAGAGTATAGTGGAACATTTAATTCTTTTTTCAGATAAAAGCAAGTAGAAAAAGTAGTAATTGTCCCATGCAAGAAGCAAAAGTTGCTTATCTGATTTTTCTTAATTAGTCTTCATTTAAAAGTATTAATCCACATTTGCATGAATTTCACAGCCTTGCAGTAGTTGAAAGTGTTTGGTCTGGAAATTGATCTAGAAGACAGTGAAACGAATTTGTACAAAGTGCAAATTATATTGTGGGGAGATGAGTGAAAAATATTCTGTAGGCTGAAATTGTCTGTCCCAGTTGTGAAATTCCAGGGTCTATGTGTGTCAGAGAAGAAATTAAAATAAAAATAAAGCTCCTTCAGAGCTCTCCTTGCTTGCATAAGTATTCTGTGGTCTGAAAAACATCCCTTAGAAAACATACGTGGTTGAATGAAAAGATTCTTTGTTCAAAACCAAGTTTCCTGTAACAGATTGGCTCCGTTTTGGACATATTCTGCCGTGGGTGGGTGGCAGAGTCTGGATCCTGTGATATTACTCAATCTTTTATCTGCTCTGGCAAACTTTTGACTTCAGTAAGCCTTTAGCTTTCTTGGGAGATTTGTGTCAAGCAATTTTTGGATAAATTTGGATTTGTTTGGAAATGGAAATATTTTCTGTTCCCTTCAACTCTTGCACTTGAGACTTCTGCTGTATTGGTGGCAGAGAGAGGTTTTAATGGTAGCACCTCCCTATATGGGCCTGGATTCCTCTTAAATCATACCACAAAAATGACTTGCATTATTTAGAACTGAAACCCTGCTCATGTTTTGCATTTAAGGATCTTGGAGTGAAACAGTGTTGGTTTTCATAAAGGTTTTACTTTGTTCTTTCATTAAAGTTCCTGTACCTGGGATTTGGTGGACTCAGTATCTGATCTATCTCTTTACAGTATCTGAATTATCTAAATGGAGGAAGTAAATGGGCTGATGCTTATTCACCATCTGACCACTTTTGATAGTTTGCATTTTGGTATTTTGCATTTTGGTCAGTAAAGCCACAGTAGGCTGTTCTGTTTTCAGAATGGAGGAAGAAATAAAATGTGTCCAGTATTCCCACCCACAATGGTACTCTAGCCACTGGTCTTTCCCATTCTGGCTATGACAGGGTAAGCATTAGTACCCTTCTTTACAGCTGACCTTAGTGATGTTGGAAATTGTGATTGTACAGTAGCAGATGAGCAAAAGCCTATGGGAAAACAAATCCGGTACTAGGCTGTTGTGTCCATTGGTGCTTCAGTTGCTCTGGAATGATCTGCCAAAACACCCAGCTGTGTCAAAAAGGTGTGGTATTATTCTGGGAGAGAAAAGTCAGGTGAAATAATGTAATTTAATGTGAGTTTGACTTCCCTTGCCATTTTTCAGCCTTTCAGGTGGTCTTTTCACTCTCTTCAATCTTAACAAAATGAGAATAGATGTGCTGAAGCATTGGAAGTAAAGCAGAAACCTTGTTTAGAGTCCAGATAAAAAGGGAGACTGGGGAAGAAACTTCACTGAGTCCATGCAGCTAGTTAATTATTTAAATATTAGAATGGAATGTTTCTACAGCAGGTAAAATAGCAATGACATTTATCTTATTTATAGTCCTTCCTCTGTTGTCACTCCCACCCATCGCTGTTGCTGCCATCTAGCTCTTGGCCTATGTCAGCAGCTGATTTGTCCCTGAGGGGACAAAAGCACTACACAAAGTAATGGGTAGTGGCTCCTGGGAATGGGGTGAGTGGGATACCTTTACAGGCTGAGTGCTTTTGCTGGAGATTTTCCTCTTGTTTTGATGTGACTGCTTTCTGCATTTGTAGAATGTTGGGGGACAAAGCACTTGACCCACAGCAGTGCTAATGTTGGTGGAGACTGAACTAGAACTACTCAAGTGCACTGACACTTACAGGTGTTCAGGTATTGCCAGCACCTTTGAGGGTTTCAGGCCTTCTCAACTCTACATCATGCAGCTGCTGTGTCTGTTTGGTAGCTGGCAGGCAGGGTCTCACCTGGGTCATCCACCACCCGCTTTGTCTCCACGTGCAGGAGCTCCCTTTAAGCTCAGGCTTGCTTGGAGTACCTTTATAGTCAGTTTTTCTTACATCCGTGGCAAAAGAGCTTCTGATACTTTGTTCTCCCAACCTGTTTCAAAGCATCGATATCCACCCTGGCCTGCTAGAAACACTATTAAATGGTACAGATCTCTATGAAAAATTGATAAAGCTTAAAAATATTACAGTAAAATACATGAGTTAATGTTGCTTTTTCACTAGATAGTAATTTTTTTCATGGTCTGTTGTATTTCAATAAAAGAGTAGTAGTTACTCTGGCACTAAAATCTGACTGTATTGTCTCCACTGGGGAGAAGTTATATGGAAGTTAAGTATGAAGCCAGCAATCATCCATCAAGTTAGAATTATATCCTCGTGTACCACAGATGACAAATCCAGCTCTTTTCCCCCACAGTAGGTTTCTTTGTCTTCTAACCTTCTTCCTTACCTACTTCTTTCTGTATGCTTTCAGTTTTCCTTACACTCAGTCCTGCTCTTATTTCTTTATCTATTTCTCCTTCACCTAATTATTGTGACCATTTCCATCAGGCCTGACATTCATTAGCTAATAGCTTTCTATTCTTGTGTGCCAGGTTTACTGAGTAGCATCATGCACAGATAATTGACTTGGTATGAGCTGGACCATACAAGAGACTGTCTTAGATTTTTTTGCAATTTTTTCACATTTCTTAATACACACGCACATTCTCTGGACTGCAAAATGGAGCATGAAGTTGTTGATATAGCTGTTGTCATGAAGTACAGGGGCAATGGGCAGTTTGGTGGTTAACTCTTGTGGTGCAGGGTAATCCTGACTGCAGAGTAATCCTGATTTCCTTGGTATTGTTGTTATCAACTTTTGCCTTTTAAGTCACTTCTTTATTTTCTTGGTGTACTGTGAACCAAATAAACCAGGAATATGACAGCAGAATAGTTGAAAAAGCTGAAGCCAGCTCTTGGTATGCCTGACTGTTCATACTATTTTGTGCAGTAGACAGCAGCCCCTTTCTTCTACTTTGACAGATAAAAGTGGGATATTTTTGCTGTGGAAGATCACAGTGCAGTAGTTCCTTCCTGAATGTTCTACTTCTGAAGTGATGAGTCAGCTTGTAACACAAGCAAAGCAAAGGAGTATTCTGTTCAGCACTAAACTATGCCGATTAACCTAATCCTTTCTCTAGGCTCAGAAACCAGAAAAAGGCAATTATGACCATATTTTGCTGCCTTGACACTTAATGTTGACAGTTGAGGAGCCATTTTCTACCAGTTCTTTGATGTTGTTATCAACTGGATCAGAATATGTTTAGGGTTTATTTTTCCTTATTACCTGTTCCCCATTGCTTTGGCCCACTGGATGCTAAGAATGCTGTCCAAACTGTTCAAAAGTGCATCTGGAAACTGAAACAACCGTTCCAAAAGAAAAAAGCAAAAATCTGACAGTGTTACCACCTTCAAGGGGGAGTATCTGTTTGTGAAAGGAGGTTATAATACATTTTCTTGTTTTGCTGGTGTAATGTGAGCAGAACATAGATTTAAAACAGCGGCTGTTAATTTTGTTGCCAAATTTTTTTTCTTAATTTACCTTGTGAAAAATTTCCCTTGGTGAAAGCAATCTACCTCTTTAAACTATCTTTTTTGTGCATACTGGAGGTAGTATAGCGTTGGATTAAAAATAGGTTTTGTAGTGACCAACCTGAAACCTAAGTAAAGATTCATTATATTTGTTTTAGTGATTGGATTGAAAAATTTGCTGCAGATGGTTTTTCTGTTTGTGTACGAGAGAGGAACATGTTTAGAAGGAGAGTAGATGGGTTTAAGAAGAAAATTAAAGGAAAGGGATACAAGTGTATATATTCTGGCAGAAGGAAAGAGATTCAGACATAGAGCTTCTAGCAAAATTGGAAAGAGGAAAAACATTGTAATACAAATAAGCTGGGTTAAGCAGAAAGAAGAGTATATCAACAGTGCAGTTATTTGCATTGCAACGCTATAGCAAAGTTCAAAATATTCCCAAAACAAAATTTGCTCAGCAGTTTTAAAGTTCCTAATGCAGTGGCTAAGAAGTAGAAGTGATACATATTAGATGTGGTTTACCCAATCTCTTTGGGTGTTTTAAAACATAGGTACAAGTAGATCAAAGGATATATAGCTTTATGCCCCTCAAAGGTTATACATCTTTATCCCCCTGTCTTTATCTTGTTTTGGTGTATCTGTATATCTGCTTTTTTGTCTTTCTGGTAGATACATGATTAGTGAAAACACAGCTGTATAATATCTGGAAGTGACATCTTACTTGCATTAAGGCTTTGGGTGTTTGTCAGTGATGTTTACCATTGACTTTTCAACTGATTCAGTGATTATTAAGGTGAATGGTGCAAGATGCAATGAGAGATGAACTTCAGCTGCCTTTGTGGGCAAAGGGACAGTTTTACTTAAGACTTATTTTACAATAGTACCAGTTTGGCTTACATTAGCTATCATACTAATAGAACAATATATTTCTGTCTACTTAATTTTAGACATGTTTAGACCACTGAGGTAATCTTGGAACGATAAGTAAATTAGTTTGCACCAGATGTCTCTCTAACATTTTGTGTGTAGGGGAACTTCTGTAATTGAATTAGCTTGTTTATACCAGACCAGAGAGATTTATGTGGCTTGAGTAAGCATTTAGGACAGATGTGCCTCTAGTCATGACAGGCTCCTGTGGAGGGTAATTCAGACATGTATATTAGATATGTGCTTGGAATCCCCTTCTGCAGAGGCTTTGTCTTTTCTCTGACTGTTTGGAGCCTGGGAAGACTGCCTTCTGAGATGCTGTGAGTTGGTTTCATGTAAGCCAGTTTTCACTGTAATGATCCACAGCTAGAGAGTGGGGAGAACAGGAAGGAGAAGACATTCACCTTTTGAACATGTGAGGCTGTGGCAGGTGTGCATCTGTTGCAAGCATGCAAGACAGAATTTCATCTCTATAGAAATGTTTATTATTTATCTCCAGGGCAATCCTTCTGTAGTTTTATCTGCTAATTTGTGGCAGAATTGTAACTTGGCTAGCATTTAAACTTAATTTTTGTAACTTCAGTTTGTATTCCTTCAGAATTCATTTGATCATTTGGTCCTCTGTTTTGCCACTTAGAACTAACCAGTGGTTTTGGTACCGTACACAATGTCCTTAATAACAAAATTTTGAAGCTGCAGGTGTCAGTCTTTTCACTGCAGTGATTTCTTCTTCTGTAAGGCATCTATCTCCATAGTGACTTGTGATGATGAAACAGAACTGAACATCCAGCAGTAGGAACTACATGAAGGCTGAAGGATATGATGGCATTTTAGAAATCTTAACCAAGTTGGTTTTTGTATTGCTTTGAATACTGAGGCAGATGTTTTTTGTCTTTCTAGTAAAGCATAATAATGTGGAATTTGGTGGAAGAGGAGGAAGAGCTGACTCAGTGTCAGATAACATTGTGTCAGTCCTACTTTGGTGGATCTGTACCTGTGATGTTTGTTTTCAGTACAAATCTTTGCTTAAGCAACAAAAGCATCTAAGTTGGCACTGACTCTAGAAAAGAAACCTTCATTCTTCTTGAAGCTACTGATATACAGCTGTGGCTCATGAAACTGGGAACCAAAACCTTTGAGATCTGTTATCACTAGGATCTGGGTGCTTCCACAGGATTAATGACTTCCAGTAAGACTGACTGGAGTGTGTGGAAAGCCTGCTAGCTATTAATGTACGTACAGAATGGTGCTAATACTGGAGAAGGTAAATTGGCTTTGCCTGACCTCAAGAAGTTGGTTTCCATCACTTTCAACTCTGCTAGAAAAGCTGCTAGTCCAAATCACAGACAAGCATAGTAGGACTCTGGGTGCATCATCTGTTTTTCCACTTCCATACTAAGTAAGAAACCATCTTTAAATGGTACCAGCATTGACAGAGTTAACACCCTGTTATTCTTTGTACAGATTGAAACTGGTGTGCCATGCAGTGTTGCCTTTCCTATTTATTACTGCAGCTTGTTTTGGCCAGAGCAGAAGCCAAAACATCACATAAATGGAAACCTCTATCAAAAGGTACTGAAGATATAATGATGACAAATTAGAAAATTTTTCAGAAGAGTCTGATAGGAAAATAACTTGATGCTTCTTCTAGGGCACCAAAGATGTTCTTGAAGAATATGGAGGAAGCTCAGTAAACATTTTCATTTCAAAGAAAAAGGACTATCTCATCATAACCTAGATAAGAGGAGGCTCAGTATTTAATTTCTAACTTTCTGTCTCAGCTCTCTAACATGCCTTGATTGACTGTTGTCTTTTAGCACTTGCAGTCTGCCTGGCTCTCAAAGGATAAAACAGTGGGGTCAAATCAAGGGTCAGTAATGACTATTGAAAGTCCATGTGGTAATAAAGTTCTTGGTATACTCTTAGTGGTTGAAATTACACAGCTAAATCATATGTATCTGTATCTGGATGACTGCCTGATCTAAGGAAGGTCTTGTGAAGAGATACTAAAGCAAATTATATTCATTCTACACTGGGACACATGGAGATATTGAAGAGCTGTCTCGCTGGACAGAATTTCTGTGAGCTAATTAATTTCTCATTGTCAAATCCTTATTTTCCTGAGGACAAGTTCCAAGTCTTTCAGGATTGTATGAAAACATACGTGAGCACTAATGGATTATTACTCCTGTAAAGACATACATGCATGGTAGACTTCACCGAAGGTTGCTAATCATTTGAATGTTACTTTAAGCCACCATGTTTTCCTTTGCACTTGCATAGTATGCAGAGAACATGGTGATTTCCTATATTGTTTTGCTGCAGCGTTTGGATGGTGAAAACTGTCTGAATGTGCTTGTAATACCTGATTTGCTTCACTAATCCCCTTTGCACATTGCTGGTCGGCTTCTACCATGCTACTTAAGATCAGCTTTTTGCCTGTGCCACAGAGGAAGAAGAGGAGCAGTAGTACATAGCAGACCTTCATCTACAATTTGGCTGGCTCTGTGCAGGCACACAGGAAGAGGTTTCTTGCACGGGCCGTGCTGAAACAGGGAAGGCTGATCCGCCCCTAACAAGCTGATACACGTTCTTCATGTTCCTGCTGGCTTGGATCTCGTGCTTCCCTGGTTGCTTCCAGACTAGGTCCAGTGTCTTTGCTGCCAAACAGTCTCTCTTTCGAAGGCTGGGAACATGAAAGATTTTCTATTAAATTTTCTACCTATTTTAAACCTCTGTATCACTTGCAGATCTTTAAAATCAGCAGACAAGATCGAGATTTACTTCCTTGGTATGCTAGCTGTGTATTGATGTAAGTGCTCTATATCTGTGCCTGAACTTGTTTTGGTAGTGTAGTAGGTTGATGCTGGCTGAATTCCAGACACCCACTGAAGCCCCTCTGTCATGCCCCTCTGCACCTGCACAGGGGAGAGAAAATATAACAAAGGCTTCATGAGTTCTGATAAGGACCAGGATAGATCACTCATCAAAGTGAGTGGGCAAAAACAAACTCAAATTAGAAATATCCATTGAATTTCTTAGTAAAAAAATCAGAGCAGGATAATGAGAAGTAAAAGAACACCTTAAAAAAACCCCTTCCCTCCTTCCCAGCTGTATTTCCACTCCCCATCAGCACAGGGAGACTGGGAATGGGGGTTATGCTTAATTCATCACACATTGTTCCTGCTCCTGCTCAGCAAGAGTCTTTCTGCTGCTCTGGTGTGGGGTCACTCCCACAGGAGACAGTTCTCCATGGACTTCTCCAGCATGAGTCTATCCCACAGGCAACAACTCCACAAACTGCTGCAACATGGATCACTCTTCCTGCACTCTTCCCTCATGGGGTGCAGTCCTTCAGGCACAGCCTGCAGTCGTTCAGGCACAGCCTGCTCCAACATGGGTCTCCCATACAGTCACAAGTCTTGCCAGGAAACCTTTTCACAGATCTGCAGGTCCCTGCCAGGAGCCTGTTCCAGTATGAGCCTCACACAGGGTCACAGCCTCCTCAGGCATCCACCTGCTCTGGCGTGGGTTTCCTCCATGTGGTACAGGTGGATCTCTGCATCCATGTGGTCCTCCACAGACTGCAGAGAAAGCTCAGCTCTGCTGCCTGGACCACCTCCTCACCTTCCTTCTGCACTGACATTGGTGTCTCCAGAGTTGTTCCTCTCACATATTCTCTCTCCACTCTTTTCTTGATGCAATTACATCCACACAATAACTATTTTTTTTTTTGTTCTTCTTCTGAAATATGTTACAAATATGTTACCATCACTTCTGGTTGGCTCACCCTTGGCCAGTGGCACATCCATCTTGGAGTCACCAGGGATTGGCTCTGCTGGACATGGAGAAAGCTTCTAGCATCTTCCACCCATCCCACTACCAAAACCTGGCCATGCAAACTCAATGCAGTTATGCCACATGTTGATCATCTGGCCACTGTTATCTCAGTCCTGAGTGATCAAATCTGTTAAAATAGGGAAAAGTGCATTAATTCTGTAAGTGTAGGGAGCATGTTGCTTGTTTGTGTTGCATGTATCTTGTTTGTTTTGTTGTGGACTAATAAAAGTGCAGAAGTAGTACTTGCAGAAGAGGACTTGCACTGAGAGTATTAAACAAGGTGTAAAAACTGATTGTAGGTAAAACTCAGAAGCAAATGAGACCATGTTGATTAGCATAAGCAGAATGCATATGCAGTGTCCTAGCAACCTCCTGTATGTTCTCCATAAAAGTTGTTTTTATTTTTTTTTTTTTAAGGAGGAGACTGAAACAAATTAATATTTCACCTATTTACAAGTTCTTCATTGAAATTCAGGCAAAAACAAGAGAGGAGAGTCAAGGCTTTTGGTTTGAAAATCTGACAGATGGGCGAGGGAGACTCCTGGCAGTTACAAGCGAGCCTGTTGATATTGAATAACACAATAAAGAGAACTGAAACAGATGCAGAAAGAGATACCATTCTTAAAATTAATTTTTTAAAATTTGGATTGCAAGATTACTATTCCAAGCAGTTATTACAAGGAAATAGAAAAGGAGCCAAGGATGTAACTAAGGAATCAAAGACTTACAATAAATCCGTCTCTTTTGTTGTCCTTCTCTGTGGTCTTTTGTCATGGTAATTTTTCTTACTACCCTGCATCTGACAAAAGAACAAGTTCTGGATACAAAAGAACTATGTAAGTACTAATTATTTTGTTAGAACTTAATACGAATCAAGGTAATTAGATTTAAATAACCTCTTACCAGGAAGGTATGTGCAGAGTATGTATCAGTTCTGATATATGGTGCTCTGTCCTGCTATTGACCTCATTCAGACAGAATATGATCTGTGACCAGTAAATTTGTTTGTTCCTCATTGTGATTATGGAGGGAAGCAAAAAAATCTCCAAACACCTCAACCCATACTTTCTTGTCTCAAAGTTTTACTTTAACTTTACAACATCACTGTGCATCTCTAAATTACTGCATTTAAATTTAAAATTACATTTTGTTATTCTGCCAGTTCTTTAGGCAGAATGGGTAGAAGCTAGAAAAAGAAACACTATGTACATTCTAGGAAGCTTTTCACTTTGCAATCAATGAGTGACTTGCTAGCAATTTCTTTTAGCACTTCTTCATCTGCTAGAAAGAAGTAAAAAAGTTAGACTTAATTTGAAGAAGAGGCTCAAAGGAAGGCACCTTCTCTACCTTGGTTTCTTGTGGTGGTTCTCTTGTGCACTGAAGTATTGCTCTAAAAATGCATATGCTTTTGCCAACATGAAGAGAACAGTAACTCTAGGCCTCAGTCTCTTTTCTCTGTGATTAGGAAAATGGAGCCTTCGGTCATGTCAGAAATTTTGCAAAAGAA
This sequence comes from Ploceus nigricollis, assembly GCA_013399945.1. Lineage (NCBI taxonomy): Eukaryota > Metazoa > Chordata > Aves > Passeriformes > Ploceidae > Ploceus > Ploceus nigricollis. Next base: position 425,361 of record VXBC01003113.1, on the reverse strand, counting down.
GCAAGAACCTGGAGCTTAACCATAGGTCTAATTTCTTTGCACCTTGAGTTGTCTCACAAACATCTTTGAAGTAGTATTTTGTCAATTCTGAAGCCTTGTAAAAGGTTTTTTTTATATTTTCAAAGAACAGACAATTTCTTTATGATTGAAGTAAAAGCAATATTTAAACATTTTAAATGTGTATTACTTATAATGTAGAAGGATTTTATAACACTTTTGGGTTTTATTTGGTGGGAACCCCCATTTTGATTATTGGAAGGAATTATACTGCCTCAAAAAAAAAAAAAGCTGTGTTAGCTTGAGGCTGACACTTGAGTCTTTTCATGGACTGCTGAAAATGGTCCTGAAGATTATTTTCTGTAATTTTTGCAGCACACTTGCCTTTTATAGGTTTTGTTATGATCCATGATTGTTTGATCATGGAGGTTATGGAGTTTCTTTTGTTTGGTTGGGGTTTTTTGGGTTTGGTTTTTTGCAATTGATGCATCCATAGAAAAAGAAAGAAACATCCTCATGTTTTCTATGAACCTCTGTCTGTAGTGTCTGTAATGACATTAAAAACAGAGTAGCTGTATAGTGATGGTATGTAACTGGCTTGGTGATTTTTGATGTGAAGTCTTTGGAATAATACTAATACAAATATTTTTTTCTTTGTGGTGCTTTACGAAGTGGCTTAAAAACATTTCAGGGGCTTATGGTTCCGTTAGTTATGGAAGTTTAGTGCCCTCATGTTTTGTTGCTTTCTGTTGCATTGCTGGTATGACTCATGTGGTTACTTTGCACTAAGATAAAGAAAGAGGATAATGAGATGCTGCTAAAGCAGAGTGGATACTTGTGGGCTCTGGTTTGAACTCAGTGGTGTAACAGTACAACTTTCCAACTACAGAGGAATATGTCTTATGTCACAACATTCTTGAGTTCTGCCTCAAGGTGTTTTTAAAGTTCTTGGCTGTGGACTCCTTTGCCCCTGAAACAGGGCAGAAAAAAGTAGTTTAATAATGATGGGGAAGGGAGTCTATGGGGTCTATATGCCTTCTGGAATTGGGCATGTTATTACCAATCAAAAATAAATTTTTTCAATAGTGACTTAAAAAAAAAATTGTGCATAGAGCTTCTACTCCTAACACGTTTACGTGAAGGGTATATCCAGCCTATATGTGTATCTGGACTTACAAAAAAAAGTCCTCTAAGCAGTTCAAGAAAATGATGCTATTACTGGCTTGCTGAGAGAGGATTAATTAGGAAATGTCTTCCCTTATCTGGATTTCTAGAAGTTACAGTGGTTCACTTCCTCTTAGCAGAGCATTATACAGAATGACACTAGGCACGATATATTAAATAATTATGTGATTACATATTTCTTCTCTGGGACTTGATACTTTGGTTAAATTTGAAGTTATTTGCTAGAGAACTGTTCAGTTGTCAGATGAAGGAATCAGCCTGAAATAACCTGTTCTACAGTATGGTATGTTTGAATAACGAAAAGCCAGGGAAAATGCTGAAATTTGGGGGATGTCCAGGAAAATCTTTTTTTGCCTAAATACTAGCTTTACTCTGCATACGTTTTATTCCCAACCCCCCCTCTTTTCTCCAGTACTGATACTCGAAAAGGTGGAAAATGGAGATCTGAGCAACAAGATGTTGAAGATCACGGATTTCGGCTTGGCCAGGGAGTGGCATAAAACTACCAAAATGAGCGCAGCTGGGACATATGCCTGGATGGCTCCTGAGGTCATCCGCTCTTCCATGTTCTCCAAAGGCAGCGATGTTTGGAGGTATTGATTTGGCATTAAGTGATTGGATACTAAAGAGTAACTAGACCTGCCAGGAAGTCTCTTTTATGTGTAAGAATGAGTAATGGTGAACCAAATATTAAAACTCAGGTCTTAAGAAAACTTTATCCACCAGCTTTCCATCTGTCAGACTTATCTCAGACTTATTGTTACTGTAGGAAATAAGTGGTGGACCAGCTACTGCATGCCTCTAAATTTTTGTTGTTCTATAAGTTTTTATTCAGATTATTTTGAGATACATAATCCACATCACCTCTGCTTTATCTAAGCCAAACATTTTGGGCTTATTTGGCTATTGACTGACATAATCAAATGCCATAATACAATCTGAGAAGTACTTTATTTTTATACTGTTTTACATACAAGGTAATTTTGAAATATTTTGTTTTGGTAGTAATCTTTCACTAATGTATGTGTACACAAACACACTGTACTTACTTGAATTCCCCATCCTGTTTCAATCCCAATACTATGTTTTTTGTTTTCATAATAATTTTATTAATTATTTTGACCCTTCTAGTCTTTCACATAGGATAATAGATCTCTTATCTGGGTCCATCTGAGTATGTAATCCATAAATAGTAACTTGCATGTATATATTGTCTTGTTCAGTCATGCACTGGAATTTTTGTGAATGAGCTAATTTGGTGGGGAGGAGTGTAAGGGTTGGCCCATATACTTCCAGAAATCGAGTTTGAATACCACTGTTAAGTGGATTGGTAAATACAGAATTCAGTAAATAGCTCCAGGACAGTGACTTTTCTGGATGCTGGATGACTTAGAATTTGTACTGAACATCTGAAACAGATAAAATAGAGGGAATTTTGTTTTTCTTGTGGAGAAAAAGGTGTTGAAATGTCAGGAACTTCGTCTTCATAGCAGTAAGATTCTGTTGCTGGCCACTAATGCTCTTCCACAAGTGAGTGCATGCTGTAAAACCCATCAGGATAAAGAAATAGCCCAACTGGTAGATGTGTCTGGCTGTTATGGCAGCTATTTGGTGTGGGGATTTTCATTTTCCTTGTGTGGTTTTGCTGAATAGATAATGTGTTACCTTGTGATAAGTCTGTGAACTTGCATTTTGCACTCTAATAGTGTAGATAAAATTCTGACTCTGTAATTAAATGTGGTAGCCTCTGTAGCTAATCTGAGACAGATTGAGCAAGAACCAGGCTTTTATTTGGAGTGAAGTCTGGCAGAAATGAAAATCTTAAGGCTGTGCACCTTTTCTGTGCACGTGATGATGGTACTGGTTTGTACACAGCTTGTCAACCTCAAACCTAAACTTGCTGTTCTCTGAAACAGTGCCAGGAAGGGCCTTTAAGGGTAACCTAAGGGAAAGGGGGAACAGTTTTCCTGTAATTGTAACTTTAGTAATCCAGGCATGTTATGAACAGATCAGTAGATTTTCTGTACCAGGATGAATTAATCTTTAAAAAGTTAAGAATTATTCAGTCAGTTGGTGATTTTCATGAAATGCCTCTATGCCCGTGCAAAAGTACCAGTTTGATCATTGATTTAAGGACTGTGAATCACTTCAGGACTGAAGGACTGTAAATAACTGAAATTATTTGTTCATTTTTCAGAATACTTTATTTCTACTTTTAAGATTCTTTCATCACTTTCTCTTGTTATAGTTACCAGTCTTCCCTTGAAAAGAGTTTGAGTTCCTCACAATACTCTCCCTTAAAACAGAGAGTCATCACCATTAAGGGAACTTATATACTGTCTCTGAATAAGCTTTTTCTTTCTGGGGGCTAAAACCTCTATTCATAGTTAAACAAGCTGAAAAGAACATGTATGCAGAGGACAAGTGCTTGCCAGTGCAAACACTACTAGTCTGTCAATGATTGTAAGCCCTAGATTTTACAAAAGCGGTCATGGACTTGTGTAATAATTCCTGTCCCCACCCAAGGATGCAACCTGAAATTCTTAACAGGATGAACTTTTTTATCCTATTAGACTTGCTCCTCCTCTTGTCCAGTTCAACCACTTGGTTAATCACTGGAATCATAGGGGTTTTTTTGCCTGACAGCCTTCCAGTTAGTCTATGCAGCATCAACAGAATTGTCTCTAATGTTCGCGAACCCTTTTATTTCAACACCTTTTCTTTAAAGCTTATTAGAGTAATACTGCTGGCTGAACTGTTGCCCAGCCTTTGAACAAGAATGTTGTTCTGCTTGTGTTCTCGCTGCACAAACAGGTGAAGAAGATGCATGCTAGGACTGAAAATTCCTGAGTCAGTCTTATCATAACTGACTGCTTCATCTTTTCAAAACATGTTTCAAGCTCCATTTAAAAAGCTCCATCTGTTTACTCTGGAGTAGGGTTAGCAAAGAACTTAAAAAGAGTGAGGAATGGCCACACACGGTATTTATCACCAGGGTCTGGGCGACTGTGAAGCTTGCTCATAGTACCAGTACTTAGTAAATCTTGCTAGTGAAAACTTGTTGCTGTGAATTTTGCTGTGCTGTACCCACAGGCTCTAGATGTACAGTAGAAGCCTTGTGCTTATATTGCACAGAGGACAGTGAAACTACAGTTTTATTTAAATAAGTACCTTCCTGTAAATCTGTTATGTATTTGTATTTGCTTTGGATTTACAGGGGTAAAGTTGAAGCTTGGATATTGCAGCTCATCCAGTACTGTACGCTAATGTTAGGAGGCATATAAATAAAATTTTTCTGTCATTTGGCTGTTTAAATATATTTCTTGTTTGCTATCCACTTGGTTTTTTACTGCTTAAAAGATAGTCATATTGTCAGTACTATCGGTGTGTGGAATATAAAGGCACCATACAACCTTCATTTGGGTTCTCTATGTTCCTCCATTTAGATGTTTTTAAGCTATATCTACTCTGAGACCAGTGAAATAGTTGGGAATTTAATTTCCATTTAGGAATGGAATACCAGCTCTAGCTAAAACCATCAGATTAGCAGATCAGGAAGTTTCAGGCATTCAGTGCTGGGTGTAGAAACTTCAGTCATTAGAATATTTTGTTTTAATCAAGTGTTGGTCAAGCACTTCCACCCATTACTGACCACTTGTAGGCTTCTGTAGTTTTCTGTGTGTAATGAAGCGCTGTCAAGACTTCAATACCTGGCAGATAAATGCTGACTAGCAATATTAGGAGAAACTCACCTGGGAGAAGCACATGATACTGATTGTTGTGAAATGGGCAGGAAAGGTCATCTCTGGCACTGTCAGTTCATTTACATGCAAAATGCCACCTGTTAATAGCCATAAAAGTGTAATGAAGTTTGGGGGCTTTTTTCTTAATGAAAGTCATGTTCTAGTTGCTGTTGGAACTGGGATCTCTTTGTTGGGCTGATAGTTCCTTCCTCCTGGGAAATGGATAAGAGAAGCCTATGGTACATATGCCATGGAACAGTACCAGTGAGAAAAAATTACTTGTTTTTTAAAAGTTCACAGACTAACAAGGGAGGTGGCAAAATCACATGTGAAATCCTGGAGACCTCCAGCCTCCCTTGCCCTGAAAATTCAGTGAGTATGATTGAACCTGATGTTAAATGGCTTAAGGGATTACTGGATCACTGAAAGATGGTTAATTATTCACACAAGTGTCAGTTGACTTGGATGCATGGGTTGTGTCACATGGTTCATTTCATAATTAAAGTCCAAAAATTACTACTAGGTGCTGGAAAAATAAATGAGCTTGATCACTTTTTCTTTCTCCCCACTGTATGTGTAGAGGCCCTTGTTTCTTTCTTTCTATGCCTTTTTTTGTGTAAGTCTTCTGATCTGGCTTTTCCTTTGTACTTCCCGATCTTCTGCTTGAGAGTTAATAGGAAAACACTCTGTTCAGCACTTCTCTTGGTGTTTATTCACTTGGGATTATTGTTCAAGTGCCACAAAGCAGTATTTCCCAGTTTTGTGGAAGCAGTATTCTCAGCAATGAGCTGTAAGTATAGTGGCATTGAGTTTTGTCAGAAGCAAAGTGACCTTTCCTGCAATATACACTTCTAGTGTCACATTAGATGAAACACCAATCTGTCTATTCCTTTTTCCTTTTAAAATTACCCTGCAGAAGAAGTGTTTTGAGCACATCAGTAGTGCTTTATCCAATACTAGTGTTAAAGTAATAATACAGCTCTTTGGTAGATTTCATTATCTTTTACTATCAACAGTGATATCCAAAGTGAAAAGTAACATGAATGATCAATCGGATTTAGACAGTCCAAATATGCATTCAGTTCAGTTTTCATTTTATTTGAGTGTTTTATAAATCCTAGAAGGCCAAGAAGAAAATGGGAACTCCTTAGACTCTAGTTTATTTTTTTTTCAAATAATGCTCTTGAGACAGTAAGAAATGATAAATTAGAATATCAAGAGTGTGAATTATATAAGAAAAAAGCAGAAGATTGTGTAGGTCAAAAAATATTATATTCTGCTTAGTAAAGTAAAATAGCTGTGTTAGCAGCAAAGTTTGGATCTTTAGTTACTAAAATCCTTTATCTAAGTAGTAAAAGTACTGTTAAAGGTGTCCAACTAAGGTAGCAGCAGTTACAAGGAATGTTAAAGATGTGATGGGGTGGAAGGGAGATCACAAGAGTACAATTTGTGATAATGTACTCCCAAATGGATAGGGAAACTGTTGCTTTGAAACAAGAAAAGCTTAATGTTTTAGTTTTATACTGTATTTATATTTTAACTCTTTCATGGAGCAGCTATTTAAGAAGCTTGTCAGAAGAGAAGCAGTTTTTCATTTGGTCTTCAGTTGTGCTTAGGAGGCCTTCAAGGTGGAATAGTATGACATGGTCCAAATATATATATATTTAGATTTTGTATCTTTGCAAGCACAATTAAGAAATATTAGTCCATTACAGTAGTGTTTAATCTCAAGATTATTGACAACAGTGGGAATTTTGTGTAAAAACAACAAAAGCAGAACATGCAACATGGATATCTTTTAAGGACACTGTTAAAGCTCTAAGTGAATGTATGGGAAGTCCTTGAAAAGAATGAAGAAGACTACTGAAAGACATCTTTTTAAAATCTCAGTCTGTATCCAAATGAGGAAAATTATGCATTGACTTGAGCTCTTTCAAGTTGAACATAAAACAAAGAAGATAAAAGGGTTTTGAAGAGAGTCTTCTTAAAGCACAAAACCAAATCACTTGCTTTCAAATGCAGCAAGGTGAGAATAGGTGAGGATCCTGCAGGAGAACATAACAGCCCAGAGGTGGGCAAAATGTGGGAGTGCAAAGAAGATAAGGCCATACCAGAAAAAAAAACCTCAGTGACTTCTGTCTGCCAGAATAGAGCAGAGGCATTTTAAGCTGAAAATTTTGCTTTAAGGCAGTCAAGCCTGGAGGACATATCTTACTGAAGTAAAATTCACAAAGGTGTTAAAACTGACTGACTAAATGAGCAGTAACAATTCCTGAGATTTACAGTAACACAAGATTTCTACAAGAACATGAGAGTCAGCTGAGTTAGTAGCTGTGCTGTGTAATCTCTTGCTTAAAGCTGGTGTAGTACCAGAGAAATGGAAGGCAGCAGACATGGTGGCAGGTCTTAAAAGAGCTTCCTGAGGATTAGCAAGTATGATCTTGAGTTCTTCTCAATGGCAGAAACAGCACTAAAGAGCAGGGAGCTGGTGGACATGTGAGCATATCTGGGGAAGAGTTAGCTTTTGTGGAAGAAAATGTAATACCTTGTGAAAAGTGAAAATGCTTGGAAGAGATACTGAATATATGGATAAGTGGTGAGGTTGTTTATACTGTATTTGGATTTATAAAGACTTTAAGCAAAATCCTTCATCATAAGCTTTTAAATAAAGTAAATTGATGTGGGAAAAGAGGGCAAGTATTTTTCCCATCATTTAATCAATTCTTAATTACTAAAAGAATAACTCAGTTTTCTTGGTGGGGAATTCTTTGTTCAACACAATTATAAGTGATTTGAAAAAACAATACATGTTTAGGTAGCATGGTTGATAATACCAAGTTATTCAGGATAAGAAAAAATTAATGTACTGCAAAGAGATAAGGAAAAGTTTTTCTATCATGAATGATAAAATAGATGGTAATGGTAATAAATTCAAAGTAGTACCCATGGGGGAATTTCATATGTACAATTTATGGGCTCTAAATTTTACTACTGTGATTCAGTAAAAACACATTGGAGCTACTATGGATAATTTAGCTTATTTTGTAAAGAGTGAGAAAGGCAACGGGCAAATGAAAATTTAGTAGGAAAGAAAGAAAACAAGTAATACCATTTGTGCCTCTCCCCATATCTTTAAAACTTTGTGATTTTGCTCATTTCAACAGAAGATGTCAAAGTCAATGAAAGATATGAAATGGCTTCGGTTCAGGATAGTAACTAGATTAGGGTTTAGCTAGATTAGGATTTGGGGGTCTGGAAAGATGATGATTTAGGCAGGATGTATGGGAGCCTGTGAAATCATGGACAGCATTGAAGGAGCTAATAGGGAACATATGTTTACTCTTTCTTGTATTGAAAGAATTATAGGGAAGCCAATGAAATTACCAAGTGACAAGCTCAAAACACATACACAGAAGTATTTTTTGGCAATGCATCATTAAATCTGTGGTGTTCACTACCACAGAATATAATGGATGGCAGATGGGTTCAGAAGAGAGTAAGAGATCAATGGAAGAAAAAACTGCCAGGTCACCAAGTATGAAGAAGCAGTTCCTGTTTGGGTTTTCCTAGAAGCAGAAAAAATATTCTGAGGTTATGATTTTCATTATATACTTTGGGGGAGAACAGTCCTGGAACTATTTCCATAACTTCATAAGTAGTATTTTGTAGACTATCTTAAGATGACAACTTAATTCTAAAGAAGTATTTTTCACTTATTTTTAGAAATCACAAGCCACCAAACAACCTTCCTCATATTTTTAGGTGTATTGAGAGGTTCTGTTTGGAAACTAAATTAGAAGATTTATGGTTTTAGATTGTTTCAGATAGTTTCAGAGAGGAAATTATTTTTGCCTAAAAGGTGAAAATGTCATCTTATTTCAGCCTTATTTAAAAAAACAGGTAAAATAGGGCAGATCACCAGCTTGGCATTCATGATAAGCTTGTCCTGCAAACTGCAATTCCTTTAGTATACTAAACTCCCAGGTTCAGGTACCTTGTTGCTGAACAAAGGCTGTGTTCAAGTCAAACACCTATTGTCTTTTTTGTTTCCTTCCTGATAGTTATGGTGTGCTGCTTTGGGAACTGCTGACAGGAGAAGTACCATTCCGAGGAATTGATGGTCTTGCAGTAGCATATGGTGTTGCTATGAATAAGCTTGCCCTTCCAATCCCTTCCACGTGTCCCGAGCCTTTTGCCAAACTCATGGAAGGTAAGCCAGCTGTGCTGTGTGTGGTTTGTGCTGTTTCTAGAGTGCTGTTGAGCATGGCCTCTTTGTGTTGGTTTTGTTACCGAAGAGCACAGATTTCTCCAGTGGCTTTATTCAGTGGTGCAGGTTATTGTGGGAGCCAGGCCCGGCTGTTAGTGTGCTGTGACAGTCAGTCTACTACTAGAATAGTGAAAGATTTTTTATCAACTGGCTTTATAGGAAAAGGGGGGCTATTGCTATCATCTCTTAGCTTGTTTTCTAGTATTGAGGACTCACCAACACCAAAATTTCACATGTTTAGGTCTTGTTTGAAGTCTAAATTGTTTTAAAATTCATAGCTCAAACATCTTGCTCGTAGTGTCAGATTGGTTTGAAATGAAACTTTATCCTACTGACCTTTCAGGAAGAGGTTTTAAATGTGGCTTTGACATTTCAAAAGAACATATATTTTCAGTCAGAATTATGTGATTTTCTGCTTTGGAGGTAGTTCATGCCCAAGGTGGGCTACAGAGAGGTGAAAGAAATACAGGAGTTAGTCATCAGAGCTGCTGTAGTTATTAAAAAGGATTGTGTGAGGTAATTTTTGGGTGTATGTACGTGACCTGGTCTGCTGGCCATTGAAACTACTTTCATGTCTCCTGAGCTTCAGTTGTTTCTCCCTCCCTCTCTCCTGCCCTCTCTCTCTTCCTTCCCTTCAGTATTTTTGTCAGTGTCCCTATTCCCAAGGATTTCTAGGTGTTTATGTGTAATAAACATTTTTATACCTATCTGGCAGAAAGGAAAACAGAGATAAAGAGAAATTAAACTTGGTTTATAATCTTGGTGAGCAAAGAATGAGTCTCAACACAGAACTGATACTCTGTGGCCTCTGGTGGTGCTTTTAGCCTCAGGAAAGGAATATGAATTATGAAGAAAATGTTTCTGATGGATTTTTTTCCCTGCTTTTGGAATACTTTTGCATTTATCTGGTGTTTTCTTTAGGTTACAAGCTTCAGTTAATTTAAAGTAAAAAATATAATGTATGTTCTGCTAAAAAAGAAATAGCCTACTGGATAGTAAACAATAGAGTTGCAGGTAGAGTAGCTTGGAGGCAGTGTAAAGTGAGAAACTGCGTCTGAAAGAGTTGATGAAACTACCAGCTCAGTGTTGTGCCAGGTAGTTTATTTTGACATGCTTTCCTGGATTTCTTAACTATAAGTGAGGATTTAAAAATCATGCCCTCTATTGGGAAGTTTAGGTAGAGGCATATGGCCAGTGCCTGAACCCAGCGCACAGGGGTGAGCACCCACGTGGCTTTGGAACACTTGGCTTCTCCATGTGCAAGGGGAAGACGAGAACAAAAGAACCCAATTACTTTCTGCCCCTTCACCAAAGCTGTTTTTCAAACAGGCTGCTTCCCATCTCGGGTGAACTCTTCTTCCTCTAATGCTGCTTTCACTTTTGAATTACTGCCATGGTGGTCTTCACTGAGACACCAAAGCTGAACTTTCGCTCTTCACAGGAAAGTTATATGTTACAACTGTCCTCATTAGTGCAAGAAATGTCTGTTCTAGGCCTGGGAAAATAAAAGCCAGGGCCACCTGCTAGTTATCCTGTTCACTCATTCATGCATTTGGCTGGCTGCAGCATTTTGTTTTACTTTGGGTCATGTTTGCTTTGCCATGCTTAAAACCTGAGGTAAAGAGACAGGGATTATGGCACTGACAGTCCAGCTGTAACACCCATTGCTACTAATTGGCCAGCAGCAGGGGATCATCAGAGCACTCTTTAACATCCTCAGTTCTCTATTTTGATAAAAGAAGCAAATTAAAAGCCATAAATACAAATGTGTTCCAGCATGGAACCTGTTGATACCCACAGTTTTGAAAACAGAACTCCTAAATGCAAAATCTCAGTAAGGCTAAATTCAAAGGAAAGAATTGCAGAACCAAACCTTGACTGTTGCACAGGTTTTGTGAAGTGATTTTTATTTTTAATTACAGCTGCCCCTTGGTGTACGTCAGTCCACAAAACTGACAAATGAACGTCTTTTAGGACATCACCTAATATTTTAAAGAATGTTCCCTTTTTGCTGACTTCAAGGTCTAGAAAACATTTAGAACATTTTTATAACTCTTGCCTTGTGCTGCAGTAATGCTTAAGTCCAGTGACCATGCAGAGCAATGCTGTATGATGCGAGACACCCATGTGTTAGTTACCTTCCATTCATGCAGAAAATCAGTATTCCTTACAAATACATGTGAATGTGAAGTTTTAGTGTTTGGTTGCTCTGGAGTTTTGGCATGCAGGCATCGAGCAGTACTAAACAGAATAAAGACACTTGCTAAGCAAGAACCCGTGTAAGTGCTGGTACAGGACAACATAGAATGAGAAAGTGATTTTTTTCTGCCGGAGTAGAAATGAGGGGGAAGGAAGAGAGAGGACTGAATGAATGCAAATTTCCTATTCAAAAGTGTTGTTAAATCAAATGTTTTGTTGTAGTCGTTTGGGGGACTGTATGTAATGGATTGGGGGTTACTTATACTATTTTCTGTTTCTGCATTCAATTCCCATGACTGTAAAACATTGCCTTTTGTACTCATTGAGCTGCTTCATGTGGTAAGATGGCTACCTTCAGTTCTGTGTTTTTAGAGCTCTGTAATTGGCTGAATAATTGCATTAGATTGTAAATGAAGAAAACTTGTTTACATCTGTGGTTTCTCCTAAAAGCAAAAGAAAAATGATTAATTTTCTCTCATAATAAAAAAGGACCTGTAAAAACAGGAGAACTCCAAATGCACCATTTGATGTCATTATTTACTTCAGTCTCCTGTTTTCACACAAGTTATGCCCAGTTTGCTTTGCAGGAGTGGTCTTCCATTCTGAGAAAAGATTCATAATTACTCAGCTCAGTATTAGCGTTTGGCATCAGGAAAAACCCTGATAGATATCCTCTTGCAGTATGGCTGTTAACTCTGCAGTGTAACTATTATAAAAGAAGTATTTGCAAGAGCCTTGCACAGTATTTCTACTCTGCGCACACATATATGCATCTTAAAGCAAAATATTAAAGGAAATTATTTGTTATTTTAGAAAAATGCTTTAGGGTGTATCCTTCTGTAAAATTAATAAATCTGTATTTTACTTGACATATTATTGCAATAGAACCTAGAGACCTAGGTAGTTAGATAGTTCAAGATTTTAAGTGTTGTTGGATATTGTACAAGCATGCAAGCATGAATTCCATACCTGACAATAGTCAGTGCAAGTGGGCTGTGGGAAAGCTGGGGTAACACAGGTAGTGTGTATGCCAGTCTTAGCCACTGGGGATCAGTAAAGTACTACCCATCCTCTCAGACCTCCATGCTTGGAGGTGCTTGACAGTTGTTTGTCTTTATTCCGTTCTAGATTGCTGGAACCCTGACCCACACTCACGACCTTCCTTTGCCACTATCCTAGACCATCTTACTGCCATAGAAGAGTCTGGTTTTTTTGAAATGCCCAAAGATTCCTTCCACTCCCTGCAGGAAGACTGGAAACAAGAGATCCAAGAGATGTTTGATCAGCTTAGAGCCAAAGAAAAGGTAAGTAGAGAGTAATGCTCCCTGCTTGTGCTCTCTGGATTGTAATTTCCCCATTTCATAGTTCAAATGGGGATCACTGTTTCGTGCATCCCAGAGCTAATTTTGTCTGTGTTTTGCTGGAGTTTATATTAAGTCCCTGAATCAATGGCAGGTTATGATGCACACAAGGGTAGAATCATAAGAAAAATAAATATCCACATCCTCAGCTGCTACTCTTTCTAATATGGTAGTGAGCTTCCATTATACTCTGTGCAAATTGCTGTCATGAGTTGATTGTTTGTTACATTTGATAAGTGTTTCATTATTAGCATCTTAATTGAGAAACCCAATGGAAACTATTAACAGGAGATGTAGGAGGGTAGTTTCAGCAGATATATATACTCTAGTTAACATTGCATCTTTGTTTCTGCTGGGTTTGTGTTTTCAACGTTTTGAACACAACCAAAATGCATAGACTAATAAACATAAGTGCTACCAGGGGAAGGGTCCAGTAACTGCTATAACTGAAGTCCATCTGGGCAAATAGCAGGAAGCAAAAAACGCTAGCAGGAATAACAGGAATGGTGACCATCAGCCTCGAAGAGGAGATGTGAAAAAGCTGAAGTTTTCTTCAAGCATGCTTGCAAAAAGCACAGCTTGCTGCATCTAATTTAAGGTCCTTACAGAGACTGTCTTTAGCTGTTGGTAAGAAAAACTGTAGCAGAGTCAAAATCACTAGTGTAATAATATATTTGTAAGTTCACAGTCTCTTGCCTGAAAGTAAACTCATAATAAGCAGCCATCTTGATTTGGGCTCAGAGGTTGGGTTTGGGAGGCAGAGAGAGAAGGAAAAGAAGGCTTTGGGTCAGAGGAAAGAAGTTAGCTTCTACAAGAATACTTAAAACATTTCTAGTCACCTATTTTAGTAGTCTCTGGGAAAAATAAATTAGCTGATAGGCATTTCCTTGCTACTGTTGTTCAATAGCGTATCTATGTTGGAACAGTTTTTGAAAACCAGAAACTTCAACACACAAACAGTACTAACTAAACACTAGCTAGTTTAGCTAGTTAGTACTAGCTAAACAGTACTAACTACACTGCCCTCAGGCTGAGTATTGTATTCCTCTTTAGCAATGGGGAAATAATTTTATATGCTGTTCATTTATTGAATTTATTGAAATCTCCCTGGTGATGAGCCAGATAACAATGCCATTATTAAAAACATCTAAACTAAAAATCTATCTGATTATCTATCTGATATTTAACTTGAATTCTTCAGTTTTTGCCTTCTGCACTGGAATTGGCTGTCTGGAGAGAATTATTCAAAGTGCTGAATTCTTTTGTCCTTGTAGTGAGAGGAGGGGAGCACAGTGGGATTTTGGGATTTCAAGGGCAGTTTCAGTTAATTTGTTTTGTCAGCAAGGGATAGATCGAAAGGTTTGCCTTATGTGCCGGTGCCAGGACCATGTCGAGATGGCTTTTGAATATCCCCAAGGAGGGAGACTCCACAACCTCTCTGGGTAACCTGTCCTAGTGGTCAGTAATGCAGTAAAAAAGTGTTCAGAGAGTGTCCCCTGTGTTTCAGTGTGTGCCCATTGCCTCTTGTTCTGTCACTGGGCACTGCCGAAAAGAGCCTGGCTTTTTCTTTTTTCCACCCTTCCCTCGGGTTTTTATATACAACGGTAAGATACCCCTTCACTCCACCCAAGCCTTCTCTGTGCTAGGATGCACAGTCCCATCTCTCTCAGCCCTGTCTCATAGGAGAGGTGCTCCAGTCTCTTAATCACCTTCATGGCCCTTCATTGGACTCTCTCCGGTATGTCCATGTCTGTCTTGTACTGGAGAGCCTAGAATTTGACACAGGATTTCAGGAGTGACCTCACAAGTGGTTATGTCTGAATTTTAATACTGGTATGAGGGGCCTTGAATGGCAAGCATTGAAGTCCTTGAGGATTGTTTTTGGCTCTCAGCTGAGCCGTTAACCAGTGGGTGCAAACCATTGATGCTGTGCCTTCAGAACCGGTAATGTTAGTCTTAACCCACAGGTCACAACGTAGCCTTTTGTTTCTACTTTCTTATTTCCCTGAAGGAGCTGCGCACATGGGAAGAAGAGCTGACTCGTGCAGCTGTTGAACAGAAGAACCATGAGGAGCTGCTACGAAGGCGGGAACAGGAGCTGGCAGAACGCGAGATTGACATTCTGGAAAGGGAGCTCAACATCATCATCCACCAGCTGTGTCAGGAAAAGCCTCGGGTCAAGAAACGCATGGGGAAGTTCAAGAGGAGTCGGCTCAAGTTAAAGGATGGCAATCATATCAGCTTGCCTTCAGGTTGGTGATGTGTTAGGCTGTGCCAGGTGAAATGGGAGCAACCTGTAGGTTTGGTAGTTCCTTACTGCTGACCCTTATGCATTAGAAAGGATTTGATGTACTTCAGGAAAAACATGCCTCTTTGGGATCAAGAAACTAAATTTAATGCTCTTGTGGCTAGCATTGCCCACAGTTCCACTATGAAGGCCAGAAGTAAATTTGAAATGTAACACGTTTGTTAGCCATTGGCTGTATATGGCTTATTGTAAAAATGTGGTGTTGCAGTTTAACATGTTAATACTCAAAAGAATCAGTTTTTTAAAGGATGTATATAGAAGATGATGGAGGTTCATGCTCAGGAAATATTTTACATAATGCTGCAGGAGAAACTATAATCTGCTGGATTTTTTTGTTGTAAAAAATTACCAAAAATGCATTGATAGCTGTGAGACTAAACCCCTGGATTGCTAGTTTATATGTGAACTCCTCTTAACATGGAAGTGACTTCTGGAAGAAATGTTAAATATTAGTAAGGTGTTGGCAAAGTCACTCTTAAGAGTGAAGATGGTGATGTTCAGAAATACTGAATCCTTAGCATTTCTACTGCAGATTCTTTATGGAGATTTAAATTTGACAAAAAACCAAATATCTGGGGTTTGTAAATCACCTGGTGTTCATCGTTACATCAGGGATGATGACTTGCACTCTGTCTGGGAGACATTGGCTGTTCAGAAGAGACATTGTGATAAAATGTATATGTTACCTATGCCTTTCTTTAGGTCTGCAAACACCTATTTTTGGTGGTGCTTAAGAAACTGAGAGGTAAGGTGCAAGGATTTATACAGGAATATAATTTGGCATGTCATTCAACACAATGTCTGTGTGTGTGTGTGTCAAACACACACAGAAGTAGTGTGTGTTTCACACATACATTTTCAGGGCTGTGAGTGCGCGTCTTTGTTCTGAATTCTCATTGTGTACAATAGGGAAATGGCAATTAGCTGTAAAACTTCATTTCTACATAGATCCTGTAAGTTGCACTCTTTGAAAGTTACCATAAATTATTATTTCTTTTTTTCTAATATTAAAAGAAAGAGCATTTTAACTGTGTCTTTCTGCTTTTTTTTTTCCTTTTGCTAAACAGATTTTCAGCATAAATTCACTGTGCAGGCTTCTCCAACGATGGACAAAAGGAAAAGCTTGATCAGTAGCTGCTCCAGCCCTCCTGCAAGTCCTACCATTATTCCCAGACTCAGGGCCATACAATGTAAGGGGCTCAATGTAGTATTGAATTTGGGAAATGTGCAGTCTGTCAGCGTGGTAAGATGCCAAGATTCCATATCTAGGACGGGACTGTTAAAGAAAGCACCTAAAATGTTTGCCTTGTGCCTTGCATGTATACACTGTATACATTTGGAGAGAAAAATGGAGTGTCTTAGTGATGGAGGGAGTATCACCTCCTTTGGAGCTAAAACCATGCTTACTCAAGTTTGTGAAATTCTGCTGTTTCTATAGAAAATATATTCCTTATGTGTACAAGTTAATTTTAAAAAATACTAATTTGCAGAGTAGATCTGTAAAACATTACTGTAGTGTATTAAGTTACTGTTTTAAGGAAATAAAAACAAGGGCACTTTTCATGCAAATAGTGTTTCCATAATAACACAGAATTAGGCAGACATGCATGTCTTAGAATTATGAAAGTCGTGTTAACTAATGTATAGTGTTTGTATTGGATATCACAGCACTTGTGTGTTTGGTTTCAAACTGGTGATTCGAAAGAGAAACTGGTGATGGAATAAGGCTGGAGAGGCTACCTATACTTGAAAAGATTAAGGAATGCTTAATTTGGCATTTTGTTGTTAGATTTGTGTTGATAAATGGTCAGAATTATGGGAAAATCACTTTTGTTACTATTCCTGTTCTGGCCTATGTTTTATTCTTTATGTTGCCGTGGAACCAATTCTTTTAATTAGTGTATCTGTTTTTCCTTCCCATTTTCCACTGTTCTTTCCATTTGTGAAGTGACACCTGCTGAAAGCAGTAAAACGTGGGGACGAAGCTCAGTCCTTCCAAAGGAGGAAGGAGAGGAAGAAGAGAAGAGAGGCCAGAAGAAAAAGGGACGCACTTGGGGACCAAGCTCACTTTGTCACAAGGAGCTAGGTGCAGGAGAAGAGGGGTAAGAGAGGACCTGGAGGAAGACTCATTTCCAGGTTCTAAAAGTGGTTGTGAGCTGGCTCACTGGATATTTGCTATCTGCTTGCAAAAGCCTTTCTGCTTCCAAATTTCTTTCCTGTACCAGAGATGTTAGAGATTCAGAACAGTTTACAAAATTGCATTCAGTTCATTTGCCTAGCAGCGGATGTTTCACTGTCTAGTATTGCATTGTTAGGTGTATTTGTAAGCTGTCAAACTTCTTAGCTGTGCAAAACTCTGCGGTATGTCCACTGTGTTTTCAGAACACAGAACACGCTCAGCTTTCTGTAGTTTCATTTTCTTAAATGCTAGTATATAAAAAGTATCTGGTAAAGCCAAGCAAATATCTTCTCTTTAGTCTTTTGAAAAGGACATGTACCTTGAGTGAATCAGTCCTGAAAGTGACTTTTGCAGAAATACAGGTTGTACTTCTGTTTCTATAGGTTATTGTTCTATGGCTTCTTTTTTTTTTTTTTTTCTTTGTGTGTGTTTATTTATACCAGGACTCCAATGAATCATTGCTGGAATGCTGCTTTAAAAATAGGGCTATTTTGGCCTTCTAAAAGATTTGAATGCTTGGTAATTTTTAGTAATGTTTGAGTGTTTTCCCCCTGATAAATTGATGGTTTGACTCTTGCCATGTTTTTTAGCAGGGAAAATAAAATAGCCGGTTATAATCTTTATCTTTACTATTGTGTGGTCAGGTGTGAAATGCCTGAAAAATTGATGTTTGCATAGTGCATCAGTATTGTATCCCCCTGCAAGAGGACCTGGATCTATTAAAACATGTTTTCTCTCTGAGATACTCAAGACATGTTGGCAGGACAATATGGAGGAAGCTTCTTTTACTGCTGCCTATGCTTCACCTGTGCTACAAATGAAGGATAGGGTAGCATTCTAAAGAATTAAAACAGATGTCACACTTTGCAATCATTAATTATGTAAAAGGGGGGGAGATCACTGAAGCTGGAAAAAAGCACTTCTACCTTGAAATCACCTTAGAATTCTGGGAATAGGCCTCTTCCATTTTCTCTTCATTACTGTACAGTGTGAAGCACTGATTGCTTTTGGGCACAGACAGCTGGAATGGAGTTGCTTGCAAACTGTGGTTGCTCATAAAACTGTCCTGTTCTTCCTACAACTGAGATGTTCTGTAGTACTCAAGAGTCTCTCCTGGGGAGACTCAATATGGATATCGGATTTTGCAGAGTGTCTGAAACATGAGAGTTTTGCTGAGAGGGCAGTATGGCTAACATACAATGAGCCACTCCTTGCTGAGATCATGCCAGACTGCAGATTTTAATTTAAAGGGAGCAGAGTTGCAGTAAATATTAGTGACTCAAAAGATAGTTCTTGCTATGTTTTAGTATTTTTAAATTCTTATTTTACACAGGGTAAGGCAATAAAACTTCATTGAATATTTAAGTTTGGGAAAGACCTTTAAGATTGAGTCAAACCATTAACCTAGACTGCCTTGTTCACCGATAAACTATCCCTCCAAGTGCCACATCCACACACCTTTTGAACATTTCCAGGGATGGTGATTCCACTACTTTCTTGAGCAGCCTATTCCAATGCCTGACCACTCTTTCAGTGAAGAAATTTCTCCTAATACTTAATCTAAACCTCTCCTGGTGCAACTTGAGGCCATTTCTTTTGTCCCATGACTTGTTACTTGGGTGAGGAGGCTAACCCCCACCTGTCTAGACCCTCCTTTCAGGGAGTTGTAGACAGTGATAAAGTCTCCCCGAGCTTCCTTTTCTGCAGGTTAAACACCCCAGCTGTCTCAGCTGCGCTTTATATGAGTGACCTTCCCCTTCCCTAGCTCTGTTGCCCTTCTTTGAAACATGCTCCAGCTCCTCAGTGTCTTTCTTGTAGTGAGGGCCCCGGAACTGAACACAGGATTTGAGGTGTGTCCTCGCTGGCACTGAGTACTGGAGAACAATCACTTCCCTTCCATGATGCCTTTGACTTTGTTGGCTACCTGGGCACACTGCTGGCTCATGTTCAACTGCCTGTTGACCAGCATCCCCAGATCCTTTTCCACCAAGCAGCTTTCCAGCCACTCATCCTCATTGATGGGGAGGAGTAGCATTGCATGGAGTTGTTGTGACCAAAGTGCAGATCCCAACACTTCACCATATTGTACCTTATACAGTTAGCCTCGATTCTACATCGATGCAGCCTGTCCAGATCCCTCTGCAGAGCCTTCCTGCCCTCCAGCAGATCAACACTTCCACCCAACTCGGTGTCACTGCAAACTGACTGAAAGTGTCCTCAATCCCCTCATCCAGATCATTGATAAAGATATTAAACAGGGCTGACCCAAACACTGAACCATGGGAGAATTGGGGTAAAGTGAAGAGCTTAACTTGGAATAGAGAAGTCCAGTTCAAGTATTCTCCATAACGCCGTTTTGGTAGCAGAAGTGCTGCTGTTTCTGCTGCTTATGGGACTTTGTGATCCAGGGAACTTTTATCTTTGTAAGTTTTATCACTTCCCATGTATTCTTCACAGGAGATAATTCCAAGTTTATTTGAGAATAGCATTGTGAGAATTGCAGTGACCTATAATTAATATCAAGTAAAGGCAATAATGAAAAGATGATGCAATGATTATTAATGCTTCTCTATCTTTGAACATAAAGAATATGCACAGCAGCAGAAGAGTTTTGTGCTGAATTGCAGGGACTGGATGAAGTTTATGTTGGACTAGTTCTGTGGCAGTTCAGTTGTGATCTTACAGTGTATTCTCAAGGATATACTGTGAAGATTTAATTGTCTTTAAACTTGGCATTGATTAGTCACAGGCTTACTATGACATGGGTGATGGTCACCCTGCTTTTCGCACAGGTTACTGATTTTATGGAAGGTGACAGTGAATGTAACTTAAAATCCTTTAGCAGTTATATCTTAAAATCTTGAAAGCTAAATAGGGGTGAGCCTGGCAACAGACATTTTTTTTATTCACTACAGTATTGTATTAGTGTCTTAACATGGTATTACAGAATGGTATTGAGACACCGGAGATGCTGTCTTACGGTTGCAAGGAAGTTTTTTGCAATTTGCTGAGCAAATAAACCTTGTCATCTTACTATTCCTAAAAAGAGGTGCCTTTGACTTCCCAGTAGAAAAAGGCAACAGAAAATTGACTCAGTCATAATACAACAAAGTAAGTAACAACCTTCTGGTTAGTTAATCTAAATAGATTACAGGTAAGAAGTCTTTAGGTTCCTGGGTTGTTATGTTCGTGATTGAAATATAGTTTTAGTGCTAGTGCTTTCAAATCATTCCAGTCTCTCTTTCCTTAGGGCAATAGCAGACAATACTGCTCTAGTAGGAACATTCTCTAAGTCAGCACGTTTTGAATTGTTTTCAAATGCACATCACTGTCTAATTAAAATGATGTGCAGCAATCTTCTGAACAGGTCTTTGAGGTCTGCTTGTGATTTGAGGGGAAAAGAGAAGGAGCAAAAAATAAAAGGAAGGATGAAAATTTTATAACCTTAAGGCCAGTGTAGGAGACCTTGAATTTATTCTGGTAGCTGTTTATCTTCCTGTTGTGACTGAGCTGTACTTTGACAGTAACAGCAAACCTTCAGTCTGTTCTTTGCAAGGGAAGATTGCTCTAAGAAGTCAAAAAGAAGCAAACTAAGTTGAGTCTGTGTTTTCCCAGCTCTGTGGACATTTCACCTTCCTCAGTAGTTCTCTACCCATATTATAAGAGCTTTGAGATTCATGCTAACATGGTTCATTTTCACTCACCAACTTCCCCCTAATATGCATCTTTGTTTATAGTATTTATCCTAGGAGTCATGTTGCACACCTGAGTAATTCAGATCCAACATATGTTATTTGGTATGTTGTGTTACACAGCTGTGGAGGGAGTAAATCAGAACAGACCCCCACACTGAATGGCATGTGTGTTATAAAACCCTGTGGTTGTCTGTCTTGACAAATAGGGTTCAGTGTTGTGCTGTCTGGATTCGAGATCACAGCAGGGTACTGCATGTGCCAGAATGGTTAATGAGGATGAACTTGCAATGCAGTTCAGGACTGCACAGGATACTTTTAGTGTAATGTCTATACCACAGTCATCAACCAACAGATCATGTGCTGGATCAAGTTTAGGTCCTGTGGCCTTGCTATTGCTGCAGTATAGTTTGGTGACAAGTACAGCAACTCAGCTGGGTAGAGTGCAGAGGAAAAACTCATACCAAGGCAAAATATACCCCAGTATAATAAACTTTTGAAGTCCTGGAATGGAAGCTGTCTTAGAAATGCAGAATAATTCTGGTGAAAAGTAAGAATCATGAGAGGTAACTTATATATGGGTTGTATTTCCCTTTCTCTTTAAGGGAATGATGTCAGTGAATTATGTGGCTTACCAAAAAACAATGCAAGTTAGTAACAGAGTTGGAAGAGATCTTATCTCCGAGTGTTCTGTTCTTTCAATAACAAGTCTATGATTTTGTGTGTCCAGTTGAGATCATTCAGACTATCTGCAGATCTTTTTATTCCTTCCATATAATTTCTGCCTATCCTAAGTGTGTGTGGCTTTTCACCAACACTGTGATGTTTCATGTTGGAGTTTGTGAAGAAAGGCACAAAAAATTTTCCAGTTCAGACTATGTTGATAAATGAATAATAAAAACTTGAATATTGATATATCAGAAAGTTGTGCTGCTAACCAAAGTTGTTGACATGTCTGATGTCATGAAATTAGTGCAGGATGATGATAATGAAAACCTATGAATAGAGATCACTAATAAGTTCAGGAGCCTGGTAACATACATTTAGACACAGGCCAAAGTAAGGATTTGGGTTTGGGCTCTTCTCTTGGGCTTTTTTTTGTTTATAAGTAAAAGAAACAATGACATGGTTTATAAATTTAGTTGTCTTTTTTTCCCATAATTCCCATTTTTTAGTTGCCTTTTTCCCCATAATCTAGAAATTGTGCTTTTAACTGTACTTCAATCTCGTGTTTTCTTTATAAGAAAAATATTGGGGTTTATGACACAGAGACATGGCTTTGCTGTTACAGTGACTTTAGCTTATTATGTTTGTCCTAGTGAGTGATGTTTGAATTTCATTCTTCATTTGTGTTTCACATGAAAACATTTTTGGAGGTGTTTTCCCCTCCCCTTGCTGAGCAATTTATTTTTTACTTGCCATGGTAAGATTGATTGCAGAAAGGAATCAAGATTTAAAAAGGTTATACCTTGATTTAAAAAGAAAATGTTTCATCTGATTTTTATAGTGGTGCCTTCTATTATTCCGCCTTCGTTGCTTGTTAGTTATCAGCCGAGGCCTTTTGACTGACACAGTGTAATAAACGAGGAACAGACCTTTTTTTTTTGTCTTTTAAAGTGCTGTAAAGATGTTACAAAATTTCTTGCTGTGGGAGGACTTCAGATCTATGTAGTTGAGATGGATACAAGCACATCCTAAGTAAATCAATAGAGAATATATAAGGGGAGGGGAGAATGGAAACTGGTTGTGAGCATGGTACATTTTCTCATATTCTTCTACTGTTTTCAGTCTGAAAGCTCTGGTAGAAGGATGCAAGCAGTGGTCATCCAGTGCACCAAATCTTGGGAAGATCCAGAGAACTGCACCTGCTTTTCCAGGATTCACCAGCTTAGCAGAGATGGGTAAAGGAATTGCCTGAACTTGGTACTCTAATCCCCGCTTCCATTCACATTTCAATGAACCTCTTTCCTGACCTTCACCTGGTACCTTACAGCAATGTTTAAATTTTGTTTGGTATCTGTTTTTCTTTTATTCTTTGTCAAGTACCCACTTTCTCCTTCTTGATTTTCTTCTTGGTCACCTCACTGGTTGTGCTTCTCCCTCTGTCAAGCTAAGAAGCTTCTGTTAATTCTCCTCTAGCTCCATGCTGTCTCTCAACTCCTTTCCTGAATAATGATATTTACATGTGCAGCATGCTTACACCTTCACTTGCAAGGAGCAATCCTTAAAATTTTTCTACCTTTTGCTCCTCACTCACAAACACATAAATTTACTCTAGAAGTTACTGAGGTGTGGGTTGCCTTTGAAATGCTGTTCTGCAATTAATCCCAAGTGGATGAATGCTTCACTATTTCTTTCACTTTGATAGTGTTTCCAGTTACTTCTCCCAGCCTGTCTTCTTTGGAAACAATAGACTGTATCTGAGAGTTGATAAATTATGTTTGTGAGGAGAACAGTTGCATCTTCTGAGGAGAATCTTATTTTGAAGTATACTTGTGAGACAATGAAATTTGCCAGTGAAAATGTTACATTGACACAAAGTCTATTTTAATTTGCTTTCCAGATGATGAGGACAGCGAATGTTTTAATGGAGAGGGCAAAGTGCACCCTTCACCTGTGCACAATCAGTCATACCTCTGCATCCCATTTCAGAAGAATGAAGAATGGGATGGCCCTTCTAGTGATGCCAATGAGGAGTCCACCCCTGTAAACTCTGCTACCAGTACCCCACAGCTGACACCCACCAACAGCCTCAAACGTAGTGGCTCCCACCACAAGCGATGTGAGGTTGCATTGCTTGGCTGTGGAGCAGTGCTGGCTGCTGCAGGCCTGGGTTTTGATCTGTTAGAAGCAGGGAAGTGTCAGCTGCTGATTGAGGAAGAGTCAGAGGTACCCAAGGAAGAGAAGAAGAAGCGTGACAGCATTTTTCAGCGAGCTGGCCGCCCACGCAGGAGCACTAGTCCACCTTCCCGGAAGATCTTCAAGAAGGATGATCCCCTGTTGTTGCTAGGCGAGCCATCCACATCCCTCACCCTTCTTTCCCTGTCTTCCATTTCCGAATGTAATTCCACCCGGTCCCTGCTGCGCTCAGACAGTGATGAGATTGTGGTTTATGAGATGCCTGTCAGCCCAGTGACAGTCAAGGCTCCCTTGCCAGCCATTACAAACCCACTGGTCAATGTCCAGATCGAGAGGTTCAAACAAGACCCTAACCAGTCCCTGACCCCCACACACGTGACGGTCTCTTCTCACACCCAGCAAAGCGGACACAGGCGCACACCTTCTGATGGAGCCATCAAAGGAAGTGGACTGGTTGTCAATGGGTGCCCAACCAGTGGATGCCCTTCCAGTAGCTGTTTAACTGGAGCACTGGGAGCAGGTAGGTTTTCAGCCATCTTCATTTTCCTCTTCAGAATAAAGACAGAAGCAGTATAATTATTTGTTGCTTATACATTCGTTGAGATGGCCAACCCACAAGAGTTGCTTGTGGAGGCTATCTTTACACAAATAGCTAACAGAAGAATGCAGTAATGGTTTTGGTTCCAGCATCTTCAGATTGCCATAATCTTGAAGATACAGAGTTTGTAGATTCTGGATGAAGGCTTTCTGCTTAAAATATGTTTTTGCACTGTATATGCAATAAACTAAGATCTGTAGGAACCACTTAGCAGTGATATCTAACATGTTTTTCCCTCTTCTTTTACGCTGTCTGTTTTGGATAGGTGTATTAAAAACACCTAGTCCAAGCAGAGATCCCAGTGAGGTCCCTCGCCTGCCAGACCCCAACCTTGTTTTTCCTCCAACCCCGAGACGATGGAATGCACAGCAGGATCCCACACTGGAAAGACCCAAGACACTGGAGTTCCTACCCCGGCCACGTCCTGCAGCCAGTCGGCAGCGACTTGATCCCTGGTGGTTTGTGTCACCCAGCAATGCCAAGGGTGAATCTTCTGCCAACAGTTCAAGTACTGATACTCCAAGCAATCTGGACTCTTGTTTTGCTAGTAGCAGCAGCACTGTAGAAGAGAGACCT
The DNA here is from genome assembly GCA_013399945.1 of Ploceus nigricollis. Classification (NCBI taxonomy): domain Eukaryota; kingdom Metazoa; phylum Chordata; class Aves; order Passeriformes; family Ploceidae; genus Ploceus; species Ploceus nigricollis. The sequence continues at coordinate 400,397 of VXBC01003113.1, read as the reverse complement.
GGACTGCCTGCACTGCTTCCTTTCCAGGTGGGTCCTCCTGCAGAGGAGCGGACACTGTTGGACATGGATGCTGAGGGGCAGAGCCAGGACAGCACCATTCCGCTATGCAGAAGTGAACTTAACACACACAAAGCTGCAGCATATGAACTCAACCAAGAATTCTGGTCTTAATATGAAACCACTGGGGGCAGTGAGCCCCTCTAAATTCAATCCTACTTTTTGCACTGAGAATGCACTTTGAAAACAGATGAGATGGAGGGATGCTACAGAGATCATATGGTGCTGCCTCTGCTGAAGATGTGTTGTCAGCTGCCTGATTTTTGTCTGCATTTGGGTGAAACTTGGCAACTCTGAGCTGCTGTCTTTTGCTGTGGGGTTTTCCTGTAGTCTTCCCTGCCCTCTTATTGCAGTTTGAATCTGCAATGAGCTAAAATTATCATATCAAAGTCTTTTGTTACTGACCTTGTAGGATTTGGCACTTGGCAGTAAGTATATTGGTATCCTGGTATTAATCATTATTTTCAAATAATATTTAAATATTACACTACAGCAGACATCAGTGTTTGATGTTTTCCCAAGGAATCCAGAACAGAAACAAATATCTGGAGACTACCTTCTCTGAAATACATTCAGATCATTAGACAGGCCTGGGAATCATCATACCCCCACTAAAATAGCAGAAGTAGCTATCTTAAGACTTGTTTGTCCTCTTTTGCTCATGTGATAGTGTAAGGTGGAACAGATGGCAGGGAAAGGGCATGGCATCTCCACTGGTGGAGGTCTTTGAGAGCAGGCGAACCAGACTGTTGGAAACAAGTAGGTGTAGTTGATCCTGGCTTCAGGGTAGGTTGGATGAACTTCAGTGATCTCCTGAGGTCCCTCTCAGCCCTATTTATTTTATGACCCCTTTATGTGCTTTCAAGATGAAGGCTTATGGTATAGATGTTTAGCTTGGGTTTTTTTTTTTTTTCAGACTTCGATCTCATCAGTCTCTTTTCTTCCCACCCTGTTTCTCAGGCTCATAGTCAAGTTGCCTCAGCTTTGGGAGGGGAGTTAGCAGAAACTTTCTTTAAAGATGTGTTGGCTTGCAGAAGGAAGTAAGTTATGTGTTTCCAAATCTTTTTCTTTCTACTTTTTCTCTCCTTTCTTACACCTTTCAGGAGTGACCCATGAAACCCAAGACTGTTCTTATGCACACTGGTACTTGTTTAAGGCTGTTTTGAAAATGAGGCTTGTTAGTAGTTGGATTGTGCAAACAGGAATCAGAACATCTGGATTCTGTTTTATTTTGTCACTGACTCACTGTGTGACCCTGGGCAAATAATGTAACCTCTGTGCCTGAATTTCCCCATCTGTAAATAATAGGAATAATACCTACCTCACAAGGGGAGGGGTTGGGACATATATAATAGGTATAAAGTCCTTTGAGATCTTTGAGTGAAAGGCACTATAGATATGTAGAACTTTATTCTTGTTCAAATACGTAAAACACTCCTAGATCTGGAGCAAGAACAGACACCTGTCTGGAAGGAAGAAGTCAACACAAATAGGATGTGCCTATGCTCCGAGTTTTCTGTACAAAGACTTCAAGTGTGTCTATGCCACTGCAGGTATGTTTTACTGGCTGTAATGAGAGCTTCAGTCTTCCCTAAATTTGGCATTATATATAAGGGATGTGGCCTTTATGTGAGTGTAATAGGGTAGTCTGCTTTATTGCAGGGTACAGCATGTCTGTTCACTGTTTTTGTACAGATCTATGCTTGTTTTGCTAATCTGCTGATATTTGGTTGCAAATAAGTCATTTGACAGTGCTGCCAATGCAGTGCTCAGCCTGTTGGGGCAGTCCAGTCATGCTGTGAAGGCAGTAGGGCCAAATAATTCCTGCAGCTGTCAGCACAGTGAACTTGTGTGTTTAGATGTTTGTAACCTGATTTTAAAAACCAGCATGTTTGCGGAAGAACTGTAAGGCTCCTTAGTTCTGTGTGAGGACTGAAACCAGCACGTTCCCATTAGTCAAGTGCACCTTTTTTTAATAAGCAATTGCAGTATGTTTTGTTTTGAAAGGTCACATATTTCTTGTTTATCACATTCCATGGAAAATGCTTAATGGCAGAATTACTTTCTGCTGCCCTCCCTATTAAGTGCTCCAGAGCTAGCCTTAATGGTGCTACACTAGATGTTGAAGCTGGAGAGACTGTTGACTGTTTAGACAAGGTATTATGATAAGGCAAGATGGGATTCAGATAGTTAAAGAAAACATTTCTGACTATTTTGTTAAATTTAGACCTTTGGCATTATTGATTTCTTAAGCATCCCTTTGCTTTCCATTTCTGAAAACTCAGTTTGTGACCCAGACACTAGCAAAAAGGCAAAACTCATCCAACAGATTGCTAATTCTGATTGTGCTATAAATCAACTTTAATGTAATCTCAGTAAGAGGCTGTGTCAGAGGGATTTGAAAGAAGGACATGAAAATAATTTATTTTTCGTAGTCTTCCTTATAATTTTAAAAAGTCTGGAACAAAACTGGATCAGCTGTTCTGAAGTGCTATGTTTTCTATCCAAAAGGTATCATTATAAATGTCATAGGGAGTATCATCTGCTCTGCAAAGGCATCACCTGGAATAGCTCCATTTGAACAGAAATCTTTCAAATCCATTTACTTGCATGAAGTGGGAGGACACCTTTCTAGGTCACACTATATAACTGATATAACAGCCTGCTAAACTTTGTAATATCTGGCCAGTTGATTTCACCAAGTGAACTTTTAAGGGTTCTGTCAAGTTCCCAGGAAAGACAAACGTAAAGGCAAGTTGTTCAGTCACCTCTTTTACTTAGGAAAGTTGAGGATGAAGAATTAACCCCCCCTTGCCCCTCTCCCCCTTTTATACAATCACTTGGTGAAGGTGGTATGTAGCTGAACTTTGAGAAGTACTTTGCTCCAAAGAGTATCTTCCCTAATGCCAAGTGGACATTGCTACATCAAAAAACTTGGTAGGGCAGATGACAGTCAAGGATCCATGTCAGGGTTACCAAACTAGATACTGTTATTACGAAGCTGCCAGGCAGACTAGTTAGAAGCATATTGGTTGGTATGTGTTTGTTTTGTGGTTTTTATTTGGGTTTTTTTTAACCTTTCTTTGATGCAGTTATTGTCATTGAATCTAGCATGTGAATTAACCTGAGGAAGTCTTTGAGCATCCACCCATAACTGTCTTCCAGTGGCCAACCTGAGGTATCAGGCAAGAGGAGTCAGTTGTGGAAACAAGGCTCCTGACTTCAGTAGGTGGTGGGGTATTCTCTGGCAGGCAGAGAGGGGGTTCTCAAGAGTTGTCAGGTATTTTATCTTATGCACTCCAAAAGCTTTTGCAGCCAGTATCCTAAGGCCCAGAGGCTGTGTGCATGTTTAAACTAGGTCAAAACCTCTCTCTATATCCATCTGTCCCATCCTGGCTTGAATTCTCTGCTTTCTTAATCTGTTGGGGTTTTTCCTTCCCAGCTGAGGTGCTCCAAATCTCCAAAGTGGTTGACTCTAGTCCACTAGACAGTGAGAAGGTATGAGCTCAGAAATCAGCTGAGAAAGCTTTTTTTTTCCTACTGCTTGCTAGTATTTCCATTTGTCAGGGAAATAAAAATGTCAGAATATTGGTCATTGACCTATCTTTATAGTAGTATTCTTGAGGAAGATGGTGAAAATCTTACTTTAAAAAAATTTTAATAAATGTATTGTTTCCTAAATGTCTGAATAAGTTGCACTTCTGTTTTGTCTCAGAAAATGAGAAAAAGAAAACATGAAAGTCACTGAGCAGTCTAAAACAATGACAAAAAAATGGAGAAAAATATGTTTAAATACAAGCCTTACAAAGAGGAAGTGGCAGTTTTTTAACTAATAGTAATAATGAGAGAAATGTTTGTGGTTTAGAAATATATTTGTATTTTTGTTTAGTCAGCTGGCAGTCTGTATCACTAATTTATGTAATTGATGTGCTGATTTAGGAAATAAAAAGAAGTTTGTCAGCCCTTCAAAGTACGCTATCCTTGTAGCCTGTTTAGTTTTCCTGTAATTGGAATATAATATAGATATTGGGGGGAAGCAAGCAGTGCAAAAAAGGACAAATTTTTTGATAAATTTCTACTGGTTTCATAGAAATTTAGTGTGGGACAAGTAGAGAGAAGAAAGCTTTTGTGTCAAAACAAAGGTGATGAAATAGTTATGGATTCTTTTCTAATACTGTTGCTTCTTACAGACTGCACAGTGGTCTGTTTTACCAGCAAGTAGGTCTTAATCTCCTCTCAATCATTTTCAGAGGTGTAAATGTAACTTTTTATACATATTTTCCCTCCAGTTTATTATTGCAATGGGTTGATATTCAGTATGGGGCAGGGAACCTTGGTGAAAATACTCTTTTTGTAGTAGTTTTCTAACAAAATGAGTATTTTTAAAGTGAATTTTTTGTTATTGATGAGGAAAGACCTGTTCTGGTTTGGCATGGTTTTATGATGAACTATTTTTCTGTACCTCTAGGAATGGGAGTAGTTGCCTTCCTCTTCATAGCATGCTGTTATTTTAAGACATTGTGGACAATACTGCATAGAGATGTTACTTCGATATGTCACAAAACTGGATACCTCTCATTCTGTTGAAGGTGAGGCAGTAATGGTCAAGTAAAGAAAGGTCTTTGCCTTTGGAGTGTTTTGTTAAATAAAATATGACAGGAAACCTCCGACCTTGAGTCGCCTTTCTATCTTGAGATTAATTTTTATTTGAAGCCTAATTAATCTCTGTGGGATGAATATGGGACCTGGAGTCTCATTGGATGTATGGAATCAAACCTACTCCTACGTCCCAAAATTCAGTGATAGCCTGTTATTTTTGCAAGTAATTTTAAGCTAATGTAAATAGATTTGTTTCTTTTTGATTTTTGAAATGTTTCTCCTTGGAAAACATGCTTCTTGCTTTCTAACTTTTCCATGCATTTTGGAGATACTCTCAAGAGCTCTTACCAACTCTATGGTGAATAAGAAGAGTTATATCTTGCACTGTGATTTAAGTTCTCCTTTTGGCTTTTTTTTTTTTTTTTGGTATGAAAAAAGGCATTTACATTTGGAAAGATTTCTGATCCTTACCCTGTCACTGAAGAACATGTTTAGAACTCATTTAAGACTACAATTTGGGTAAAACTGGACATGAAAAGTGAGGGGATAGACATGTGTTAAAACACATTTGCAAACAAGCAATAAACACAGCAAATACAAGAACTAAAATATACTGTCACAGAGCATAACTTTCAGACTTCATGAGTCTTTGGTTGATGATATAATTAAGGTATCTATAGGAAAAAATGCCTTCCTATATTTTTTCTTAAGTTTACTATTTTAATACTAGAATACAGTGATTTGCACAGCCAGCTAATATGGTAGCTAGCCAGACAGAAAGGATCTTTAACCAAATTTGCTTTTTTTTCCCCCTCTTATTTTCAATCCAGTTTTTGATTTAAATTTTATTTTTTGTCTTTTTTTGGTGTTTAACAATCAATGCAGTCTTAAGAAGAACTTATTGTTATTAACGTCACTTTCACAGTTTCATGAGGCATTATGGACATGAATCTATGGGTTATTCTGGTGCTCCCTCTATTGAACACATTAGTAGAAAGTCATGCTGCAGTTAAAATGTGCATTTGCTTTTGGTTTTTCCCATGCTTGGCTTTTTTAAACAGTTTTGCCACTGCTCAGAGATGAACACAACTTCTGAAATTACCTACATAAACTTTTTTTTTAACGTTGGAAGTAGTCACTCCCAGGCTAGGAGGTGTGTGTTTGATTAACAAGTAACTTGCCACTGGTGACTGAGTAGTGGGTCTGATGTAGACACTGGAATTATTATTGTTCCTTTCTAACAAGGGCCTCCCATTTTTTGCAACTGGAAACTCTTCAGCACTTCCTCAACGTTTGTGTCCAAGAAATACATTTTAGCTCCTTTTGTACATAAGTGAAGAATCTTCCTCTTTCTAATCAGGAACATAATTTTCCTACTGAGAATGGCTTCTTGAGCTCTGTGGTTTTGTTTGTTAGTTTTCTGTTTGGGGATATTGTTTATTTTGGGTTTGGTTTTTAAGCCTCTCAGATATATATATATATACGTGTGAGTGTTAGGTGCATCCTATATGCCAAGGTGCCTTCCATCTCACATATCTCCTTGCTGGGGCCCGAGGTTGTTCTTTTGGAGGGACCTCCTAGTTGTAGTTTTCAGTACTTTGAGGCCAAATACCACCACTGGAAACATTTTGTCCTCCCATTTACACTCCTGTGTTGACCCATGCACTATCACTGCCTGTCCCTATTTCTCCATTGAGGTTTTGGCCCCATCCCATCTTTGTTGGTTATTTATTCTTGTTGCCATAGTAACAAGTGTAAGGCAGAAAACCATACACATTTCAGATGTGCTTTGACCTAAAAGATTTCCACGCTAAAAGCATAAGATACAACTGGGTGAAGTGGAAGTGGAGGTTGGCAGGAAATAACATAGTAAAATTATCCTTCTTAATTTAAGTCAGAGGACAGAGGGATACTAGCTAGTTGGTAAACTGTTGGCATCATAGTTAAGTTGGATCCTAAAGAAGAATTTGAGGAATGTACAGTTATTTAATTTGATAGAATGATTTGAGTTGGAAGGGACCTTAAAGGTCATCTAGTTCCAGTCCCCCTGCTATGAGCGGGGACACTTTCCACTAGATCAGGTTACTCAAAGCCCTATCCAACTTACCCAGTTTCTGGTTGGTTTGTTTTGTTTTATCCTGAACTACCTCATTTGTAGAGATAGAATGGGCAGAAAGTCTAAGTTTTGGTAAGAATTGCTCTAAGTTTGCAGTTAAGGTTGGAATGAGATGGAAAGGCAGAGGCAAACTTGTATTTGGCTCTTTGACATGCAAATTCCTGATGGAAAAGTAAAACCAGCTATTCAGTTTATTAAGTTAAGATTATACTTGCTTTAGATATTTATGTCTCCAAAATAAACAATAAAGGACAAAGAGGGGCATTTTTCTTGATAGTTTCTAACTTGTGGAAGAGTTGATTGTCCAGAGACAAAAAGGTGGAGATTTCATGTTGGTCACTACTGCTTTTAGAAGTGATAGTCTCTTTTTTCAAAACAGATTTTTTTTTTTAATAATTTAACGTGCTCTTGAAGTGGAGCTGTACACAATCCTGATTGTTTTCCTGTATTTCCAGTATTGTTTTCCTAATGTATCAGCTCCTAATACAGTCCTTACTGTATCTGAATGCTAATAATGTGCAGGCAGCCCAATAGAACTACTATGACACATTTTTAGTGTGCAGTATAGTGGATTTATTAACCCAGCTTGAAGTGGGCTACTGTTAGGTCTGTTGCTAATGGGCCAGATGGATGCACAGCTAGAAAAAGAGGGCTTATAACAAATCTGCAGGAGCGATGCCAAAGTTGTATTTGCTTAAAATAAGCAATTTGAAAAATAAGCATGGAGGGAGGCAGGGGGAAGGCCCTTCATTAATCAGAAATATATCTATCAGATCTTGTCCATGCTCAAAGTTTAGTTGCCAGGATAGCTAGTGAGAATCTACATTGTGTTCAATGTGGCTGAAACCTCAACATTAAGACAAGAATAATTTATTTTATATATGCTATTTCAGACTGATTAACACTGTCTCCCATTCTACCTTGATTGTTTCGATTCAGCATTTTCTCAAGAACAGATGTTGAGGTTGGATAAAACTGGCCTTCTTGTCTTGGAGAGGCATATAGGTCTGAAGGAGAAGAAACATGGCTCTAGCAATGTCCTGATCTTTTGTGTTTTGTGATCTTGGCTGGAGAGGTTATAATGGTGCAGGAGGACATGCTGGTGTTGTTCCAAGCTTCATTAATAAGAATGCTGCTAGCAGCAATTAAGTTACAGAACAAACCTGGCCTCTGATTATTGTTTGGCATAACTCAGTTGCACACTGAGCTTCTTGAGTCTAACTGTATCTGGAGGTGAACAGATCTTCTTCCTTGAATTCTGCTGGAATTTGTGAATGTGGCCATTTCTCAGCTTGGAAAATTTGTTTTCTCCTAGGCTCGGTCAATGTCACAAAATCAGTTGTCACCCTCAACTTATTGCCCAGATACTCATAGTAGGTTTGTTCTGTCTTGCATGCTTTAGTGAGCAGCTCTTACAATGTCAACAGGGTTAGCATTTGTATCTGAGCAGAGCAGTTAATATCTCTGAGCCGACTTTTCACACTGCATCTCAAGCAGTTGTTACTCCATCAGTTCTGCCATTGCTCTATTTTCAAGGTTATCTTGACAACTATAATATCCAGACTGTAAAGAATACAGCCACAGGAAAAAAAAAATAGGTAAAAAAGAAAGCATACTTAGGAGTGTTTGCCAGTTGAACTGGTTGAATTTGGCCAGTGCTCTTGGCAGAGAGTAAGATCCATTCTTTTGCAACATAAATCTCTTTAGGGGATGGCTTGGCTTGAACTGCAGAATTTACCTAGATTCATGTAAAATCCATGGGCATTGGTGCCTGTCATGTTTGGCAGTTATAAGAAGATACTGCATAAACCCAAGAGCATCTAGTAATAACCGTTTGTATCTAAGGTAATTAACTTTCAGGTTAAAAGGGAAGAGGCCTAATTCAGAAAGCTCTTCATCACATACTTAAATATCACTGAAATCAGTGGAATGTATTTGTTGGTCAAAATGCACAAGACCCCAGTTGAGCAAAGCTCTTTGAATTGGGAAATTGTTGTGTAGAGACTGATGGTGAAGGACCAGGTTCTTACCTTGATTGTCAGAGTAAGAAGTTACTTAACCTGAGGAAAAAGTTCCTCAACAAGCCCCTGGGTAAATACTGGTTTGATTGCTGACTCTTGTGGCCTTTCCACGGCTTCACATGCCATGCCTATTTGACTGCTGCTTCTAGCCATAAGCAGGGTAAGCTTTGAGAACATTTTCTGACATGGAGCGAAGAACTTCTGCATTAGTAGATTGCTAGCTGTAAAGGGGCAGTAAGTGGTGACTGGAAGCTGTGTGTGCAAATGGCAGTTTAACCTGAGGCCTATTCTCAAGTGTTTCTTCTCATTTTACAAATGCATCCCTCCAGGCTAGTGGACAGACCTGACAAGTTCAGCAGTGATCAACATCCACCACTTTTACTAGAGTTCTAGGATTCTTGTCTGTCAGCTGTTGGCACAGCACACTGTGCTGCTATATTTGATTTCTTTGTCATAAATTCAGGACAAGCTGGAAATATCTGAGATATTTTGCCTGACTTAAGTTGAGAGGCTTATGTGGAATGAGCAGGCAACAGTGGTGGAAAAATCAGGGAAAATACCTGTGCTTTTAACAATGTCTCTTCTGTGGCTTTGAAAGTCCAAGAATTTCTCAGCCAGAGAATGTATTTCCTCCTTCTTTTTATAAGCTACTTCTTTCTTTTGCCTTATTAATTGTGGATCTGCTCCTGCTTCTATTTCAAGCCAGATGCAAAAATCGGTGACCTGACTTTACTAGGTACAGTGTTGTAAATCTGAATAACCAGGTGAGTAGATTTCTCTAGTGTAAGATCATGCCCCCATGTCTGATCCTTTGAGATACGGAATAGTTCCTGCTTGTGTTGAAATCACTGTGTGGAGGGTGTTGGGTACTTCATAAGGAGCTCCACACTCTGTAGGACTGGGATTCATCTTACAGCTCAAGTATTTCAGTCTGGTTTTGGAGGCCTCTGTATGTCTTCTTCCATTTATGGTGTTCAAAAGTCTGTTGCTATGAAAGTAGCACCTGAAGGTATGTTTTGCCCGAAGAACCTGCAATGAAGCAGTTTCATTACCAAATGGCAAATGTACCCCAGAATTGAGTAAAATAACAGAGGCCACCAAGTTTTTCTTGTTTGTGTGATGAAATGTTGTCAAATTAAGTGATTTGTTGGAGCCTTCCTTTAACTTCTGTACCGCAGTAAGCTTAGAGGAAAAGAAGATTGCATTATTTTTTAAAAAGCTTTATTTGTGACCTGGACTTGTTGCCTCTGACCCTCTTGGGCTTAAATAGTTAAATTATATTAATGTCCAGTTTGTTTCACTGTAGGTAACACATCAACTGAATACTCTTGTGCATAATCTACTGTATCTTTCCTCTGTTCTGTGTCAATGTATTATGTGTATTTGGATTACAGTTCTTTTTGTATTAAATTATTTTATGTTATAGAACAATATTTAAGTGAAGCAAAGAGCTAATGGAAGTTGTTGACGTTTTGGGATTTCTTTTCTCTTTGCTCTTTTTTTGGATGTACTGTAAATTGTAAACCAAGGATGCCAAGCAGGCTTGGTTCAATGGCTAAAATTATTGTATTACAGTGTAATGCTGATCTAGGCCTTGTCTCAACACTAGAGCACACAGACTTGAATAAAACTGTTATAAAAGCAATTGTCTTCAGGCCCTGAGTTCTTGGGTTTGTGCTCCAAATAATTTCAAGCAGGTATTTAGAATAACAGTGGCATTACCTTGCTCTGAGGATTTCAGAATTTTTCCCAGTACTAGTTTATTTTTCTTTACTAGGTACCTCAGTCCTGATCAGCTATTCAAGCTCTGGTTTCTCCATAGGGCTTTTGAAATGTTTTTGTGAAAACTCAGTTTAGTACAGGTCTTGGCACATAGTACCTGTCTGCTAAGCCCTTTCTGGCTTTTCTCTGAACCAAGAAATTAATTGCATATAATTTTTATTAAGGCTAATATTTCTGTTCTGTAAGTGTGAGGTTTTTCTACTCTTTATTTAATATCCCAGCTAGAATATTAATCTAAATAGCTGGATGTGGAGCTTATGCAATAACGTGTTTTTTGCATGGTGACATTTAACAGATGGTTTAGATTCACTTGTGATGCTGTGCCTTTGTCCCTGCCACATCATTCAGTGAGACAAAGTTACACGAACAAGGATCTTTCCAAGCTGTTTTCATCTGCTATCTGTGTGAAAGCCAGAAACACATGGTTTTGATTCCTAGGTCATATATTTGAATCCTAGATTATACTTTTGCTCTTCTCTGCCACAAAGCCATCATTTCACATTTCTCTGCTTTAAGAAATGTAGCTGTATTGATGAAGAACTATGCACTACAAGAACATATATTTCATCATTTCCTTTGAAAAAAGATTTTTTTTCTAATGCAGGTACATGCAAGAAATCCTTCACCCTTCCAACAGATACGGAGACTGAACAATGCATAGGTAGGCAACCTTTAGTCATATATTCCATTCAAAGTGCTGTAGTAGTGTGTTTTGTGATAAACTAGGAGGACAGTCAACAGACAATTAAGTTTGTTAGAAATAATAGCATACAAGATGAATTGCTTTTTCACTTGCTTTAACAAAAGGTATATCTTACAGTGTTTTGTTTTTCAAGCTATTTTTCACTCCTCCCCAAATCCAGACTGTCTCAAACTGAAACAAATATTTCTACCTCCTGTAATGTTCCGCAAAGTAGCATTATGTCTTAAAAGATTCAGATTTTCTAGCTGAATTTACTCACCTGTCACAATGACAAGGTTACCCTAATGTTCAAGTTGGCCTCATCAGCAACAGAAATCTACATGCATCATGGCAGATCAATTTCTACCAGCAGCTGCAGCCTCTGCAGAACATGGCAGGAGCACAAAGCACTGGGGTGGAAGAGGAAAATAAAATAGCAGTTTTCTAAGCAGGGAAATCTTAACTTCTAGCAGAGAAGAAACATCTTAAACGAAAACTGGCAGAGTCAGCACGGATGCAGAACAAACACACCAGCAGATGCTTTAGGCTGAGCAACTTGAGCTTTTCATTGTTTGATGTGTAGGCAAGGGTTGGGTGTACAAGTTCTACTGTGACAGTGCAAATCATATGTGGCCTTTAGCTCTGAACGTGCTCAGGTGAGAAAATCACCATGTATTGCATTATATTCAAATGGCACAGGCTAAAATAGTAAATGCAAGTGGTGCTCTGAAAGTCCATAGCATACCTTGATAAAACTTCTAGTACACTTCCAAAGCTAATCAGATTAAGGGAGAAGAGGGCAGGCTTTCTTCTATCATGCAGCTCATATAATTTGATTAATTAATCTGCTATTTCTAGTGAAATTTTGACATTCTTGGTCCTTCTGAAATGGAAGTAAAGGGAGATGTCCTACTAAAGCTAGGCTTAACAAGAGCCTAATTACATGTAACATGAAAAGTTTGTAGGCATATTGCTATCAGGCTCAAACAGACTAAGCTTTTGAAAAAAATCTGGAGTGAACATGACAATAACAAATGTCAGAGTATTTTAAAAAGGATTAACAAGCTTTGTCTTCATGCTTGGGCACAATGGACACTGCAGTTTGCTTTGGCAGGGAAAGAAAATAATTGTAACTAAGGATGAACAAAGCTCTGGCGTTTTCAAGTAGACTTAGCATGCTTTGTGCCTCTTTCCTGCTTCATCTGAAATCTTATTAAATGGCATGTGATTTACTTGCTGTTAAGTCCTCATTAATTTAACAATGAACAAATCTGAGCGAAATGAAAAGAGGCAGGATCAACTGATAGCACTCCGACACAAAGTAGAACAGAACCATAATCGTTTTACTAAATATAACCAAAGTCTGTACACTTCACGCCTGCAAAATTTGCTCTGAATTTTATTCTCTTCTCCCCAGATCATGCTGCAGTATCTTAACTTTATAACAAATCATGGGTTTAAATTTTTTTTTTAAAGCATGAATGGGGTTACCTGTTGCAGATTGCAGCCAGTATTAAAAGAACCAGCTCTCATGGATGTGAATGTCTTACACCGTCATATTCTCCAGTAGGGCCCTGAGACAGTAGTTGGAGAACTGCTCATTGTACAAAGAACTTACTATTTCTGCAGCCGTCTGGCATTTTTGCTTTTGGTGATCTTCCTACAATTGCATCTGGTTATTCACTTTTGCTACAGGTCCCCCCAGATCTTGCAGGCCTTATTTGGAGGTAAGAGAATCTTCTAAGCTGATGCATTGTAAAGGAGAACTTCTTGATAATGACTTGTGACTGGAGCTGCTCTGTAAGGGAGGATGAACTGGAGCAAAGGGTGACTGTAGGGCAGTGGCCGCATGGATACAGTCCCAGAGTACCTGATCAAGGTAAGCAGAGCAGGTCAAGTGACAGTAACTGGGGCCAGTCACAGTCTAGTGATCGTCAGGCAAGTCTTTAGGGATAAGGCAGGTCCAAGGTCAAGCTAGGAAGGCAAAAAGGGACCTGGGTGAGCAAGGTACTGGGCAAGTGTAGCCATAATCATAATTTAGCTGAGGCAAGGATTATGGGCAAGAAAATGTGGCTACTTGGTCGAGGGAGGAGGCTATGATGCGGTTTCTCATAGCTCTTGTTCTAGCCACAGCCACACGGCTATATCTGAGCTGACCATGAGCCCAGGCAGCCAAACTGTAGAAGGGGCTGTTGTTACAGAAGCTGTTGGATACTCAGTGGGGCAGACACCTATGCAATGACAAAATCCATTAAAGTTCATTATTATCTTTTTCTAGTTCTGCAGTTCAGCATTGTAATCAAGTGTAGTTAGAGGATGAGAGGAGGGCCCAGGAGATTTCACCGCCACTGGGCGTTTCAGGAACTCAGCATTTTCTGAGTCTAGTGGAGGAAGCAGCTCCTGCAGCCTCAGTGCTTCATATCTTCAGTACAAACAGCTGAGATTCTCTGCTGGCCTTCTTCTCCTCTGTGCAATTTTCTGTCTTTATAGTCCAATCTCCTTTTCTGCAATCACATAGCTTTCTCTGGAGCAATCTGTCATAACCATGTTTGCCAACTGGTTTCTCACCTGCATTCAATTCTGACATTAGGACCACACTTCTTGCGTCCACATGTCATCTCTTCAGGGTTAGCCTGAAGTTGTTTTCCCTTCACATGTATTGATTATTACAAATTACATGCATGATAGGACAGACACTTTTTTCTCACCAGTTATACACAACCTTTCAGCGGTACTATTTCAAGCAATGTCCATCAGTCTCCTCCTGCCTAAAGACATGGGTAAGGAATCAATATTATCAGATCTTAATTTGGAAATGGCATCACAGCCATTTAGTCTGTAGGGTTCCTCAACTTACACAGCTATCAGAAAAACAGATGTCTAAGTCTCAATTGCAAATTCTTTCCCATCCAACTAAAGATGGAATAGATTTTTTAAAAAATGCTGTTGGACAGTGCAAAACTGAAAATGTCTGGTGGAGTGTCGGCTGCAATAACCTGTTCTTTAAGCAAGTCCTTTCTGGACTTGAATCTACACAGTCTTGAAGATGTAAGTGCTACCTAATATCTCTCAGGAACAACAGGGCTTTTGGGACTAGGGAGGGCCAAGAAGAAACTTTTATGAGAGCCTTTGAGCAACAATAATGTTAAGTATTGCATAAGCCACAGCTGAGGGTGTTGGAAGCTGTTTTCCTTTCCTCATCTAAACTATGCAGTGGGTGGTAAACAGCAGGCTTGCACACAAGCTAAGAACAGAGCTTTGGAACCATGTGGCTAAGGGAATCTGGGGGCCTGACCAGCTCTGTGCAACTCCTGTTTTGTCTCATACTACAAAAGATTCCTCTCAGGCTTTATGGCACATGCAGACTGCCTTATGTTGATGCAGTGCTTATGACCTTAGGCTCCATCTCAGGCAGTCCTAACCTTGTGTCAGACTCTTTGTAAACTTAGTCTTCTCCGAAGGTTTTGTTGTGCATCAGGATGTTGCCTCTACATAATCTAAATAACACCAGCTGAGAGGAGTTGCCCCTGAGCAATATCCCCATCAGCCTCTCTCTTGTACTGAAGTACTATGCCAGCCATTACCTGAAGTGCCACAGGCCTAATCTTGTAACTCAAACAGCCATTTTCTTTGCCAACGGGTCTGCTTCAGTTTGCTGATATTGGCTGCTGTGATCTGCCATAGGAAAGCAGACTGAAGCTAGGAGACCTTAGAGCTGACTGAGCACTTGGATTCATCTTCCCAATGTGTTTCCTATATGGCTCATTACACCCCTTCTTTAACTACTTCTAGAATGGGGATGTTTATTATATACATACGTCTCCATAGGCTGCAGTGCACAATAGAAAAGATTTTTTTATTTACTCTGTATGTAGGAGTAAATGTGATTTAGATTACACAAGGCTCTCACCTTTCTTCAGTTTTGTTTTAGCTAAGGCAAACATCTGCTAAATTGACTGAGATGATAGTTGAGTGTGTCTCTTGATGGGTAGTTAAAACAGCAACTGTTTGGTTTTGTGTCCTGGGATGACTGTGCATATGGGGAGGGAAACCTCTCTGCTGGCAGCTGGGAAGGTTCTGTGGGTACTACCTGTGTCTACCTTTATACACAGGCACCTGGTGGATGTGTCTAAGCTTTTCAATTCTGGCAGAGGCGCAGAAGAGCAGCAGGACTTGTCCAGAAATGTTTGGTAACCCTGGAGCAGAGTCCTTATCTTAATCACCCTTCTCTAGCCAGAGATGAGTCAGAAGCACACAAATTCTTGGCATTCTGCTCTGTGTCAGCCTGACACCAGTCTCCTGTCCCTCAAAGACCTCATTTATCTACACTTATAGTTGGGTCCCTACCTTTGGCTTTTAATACAGCTCAGTGGATGTTCCATATATTTGTTCAGTGATAGGCACGAACAAGGTATTCATCTAGGTCCTGGCATCAAGCTGGAGTTTGAGAGACATATAAATTCAGAGTTAAAAGGACAGACAAAACACATGGGTTTGAACATGAAAGGTGTGCAAGATTCTTCACTAGCTATGCTAAAGTGTGGATTAATTTTATCCTCATGACATGCTGGGAAAAGTCAACACTTCATCTCCCTGAAAGACACCATATGGCCTGGCTAGTTTTCTTCCTTTCTAGAAGGAAGGGTTTTGGCAAACACAGTACTGCTGCAGCTGGGAACAATGCTTAAAATAACACCAAGGCTCCAGCTCAGATTGGTAGCCTTTGGCAGCTGCACTATGTATTGCCAGGAAGAAACTGTTTGCATCCTCAAACTGCAGGGGATGTTCCTACTGGTGCAGAAATATTATTCATTGCTAAATGCTTTGTGCTGTGACAGGGTGGTAGGGAAGTGGATTTTTTGTAAAAAGGCAACCCAAGGTATAGACAGCAAGTTCATGCTGCTGTGAGGCTGGATGACTCATGATGTGATGGTCTGTGTCCTGCTTAAGAACCTGAAGGACAAAACTTGCTGCAATGACTGTTTCGTTTCAGCACTTTAACGCCCGAGAAAGTTTACCACATCTGCATCTCAGTGCTATGCTGTGACAGGCTGAAAATAAAAGTTTCTTTTATTGCATGAACATTGGACAACAGAGCAAAGAAACCTTGCTCAGAGAGTCCATTGGATTTGATTTACTTCAGGTCCTGTGGTAGGCAGCAGCTACGCAGTCTTATGGTGTAGAGATTTTCATTCCCCTTATCAATCACGACACAGAAGCCACTACCACACTCAAGACCTGTTGTACACCTGTAGGAATTCTGGCATTACAAGCAGGGCATTGCACAGACCTGCTCCCAGCCCAGCCATGCAATGGCTTGGGATTCCATGGTTAGCCCACACACTCCTCAGTTTTCCTTCTTGTGAGAAAAGGGCTCCTGCTCACTCCCCAGGAGGCTCATGAGGACAGACACCTCTTTGCAGGAGTAGAGGACATTTTGTATGAAGCCCTTCCCTTTGCTGGTAGATGGATTGGAGCTGGTCGGTTTCAATTACAGCTGATTAGATGCTCTTTTTGCTCTAGTTGTGTCTCTCCCAGGCAGAACAGGAGGACAGTGCCCAGAGAGGCTGAGGGCACCTGTTCCAGGGCTGAAAGCTTCTTGTCTCCAAGACTGTGCATTAACTCCAAACAGCAGCACAATGTGGATGTGAGCAGCACCTTACATAACCTTTCTGGAGCTTGAATTGGCAGACCTGGGAATACATGTGTACTTTCTTTCCCATTTTATTGCTTTAGTTATATTCCTTGCCTCAGTCCCTCATCTTTAAGAGTACTCAGCCCTTCTTTAAAAATAGATTGCAGGTTTCTTGCATGATTACTTGGCAAGAAGCAGTGGTGATGTGACACACTTGATGCCAGTTCAGAGCAGATGAAGGGGAAGTGGGAAGAACCACACTAGCGCTTACAAGTCACAAGGGTTCCCATGGGGGTGTCACAATTCCCTTTCCATTCAACACCCCTTGTCACTCATCCAAGATAATTGGCAAAAAATCAGGGCTGTGCCCAGGGTGTTAGGTGAAGCAGCTCTCAGGGGATCTAGGCAGGACAATGATCATCACTCTGGATACTGTGCAGGGCAAGGGAGCAGTTTGGGCTCCTCAAAGGGCACACATCTCCATCCGGGCAGATAAGGGCTTGGAATATAAACATGCCTGTGTCTCTCATGTCTCTGGCTGATAGAGAGACTTGCTGATTGTTTTTCTGTCAGGATCCACATGCCTCTTTGGCAGCTGAAAGATAAAAGGGCTTCTGTGGGTGGAAAGGAAAACATCCAGAGCTCCCATCTGGGTTCTACAGCCTGAACCACACTGGAGCAGAGCCCTGCAGAGAAGAGATGATGCTATGAAGGATCTGTGGGATGGATTAGCTGAGCTCTGTCAGGCTGGGTGGGGAGCTGTGGGTCTGTGGGAAGCAAGTGTGCACGATGTTCCTGTACCTTGCTGCCCTCTCCTTGTCCGGCAAGCTGCTTGTTCAGAAACCGCATTTCACCGAGGGCTTGAATTTTACAGCAGGCATTCAGTGACTTGACAGCGTGCTGTTAGTGCCTTCAAAAGCTGCAAAATGACAGCTTTCTTAGAAACCCCTGGGCTTTTGGTGTTTTTTGCCAAGCAGCCTTACACATAAATCAGGAGTGAGTTGTCAGATATAAGGATGCCTGCACATCTCCAAGTCTGCTGACTGAGCACCATGAAACCCTGTCTCCTGTTGCTAACTCTGGGAGCGATGACCCCCCATATATCCTTCCTTTCCTCCTGCTGCCATTCTGTTTCCCAGTTCCCACCTGACCCTCTTGGATGCGTTTCCAGAGCCTCATCTGCCAGCACTCAGTTTTTGCAGCTTATATAGCTGTGCCTTTTCCTGTATTTTTGAGTGGATGAGATACTAATTGGTGTAGAGCACATCTGTTTCTAGCGGAGCTGACTTTTTGCATTTATAGGTGCCAACCACGGGCTAGTAACAAGGTACAAAATAATAATCAAGGTGAGTGTATGACCATCACAGGACTGGGCTTAGCTCATGCAGCTGCTTGCATTTGATTCTGTAATGGCTTCTCAGATTTTTTTCTCCATTTTATGTCTATCAAGGTCCATCAACCGTTTGTCGTTTTTGTCCCAGGTACAGGCTAAGGCTTGTGCTGATTTTATCTGGCAGTGAACATCATGATTGAAGTGCAAATTATGTCCTTCCACCTCCCCAAAATGTCTTCCTGATACTTCCGGTTTCTGTAAGTTGTTCACTGGCTAAATTACTCCAATGAACTGTGAATTGTGTTTTCCACATCTAGTAGGTGGTTAGAGTCATAGCACATCTAAAAAACAAAAATTTTTACTTTCTCTATATTCAAAGAGGGAGACAGATAAGTGAAGTGCAAGTACACATCAGCACAAGGTAGGGCCTCTGATTCTGCAAGGCTGTGCAGCACATCCTCACTTCTGGCCTTGGGTGCAGGAGCTTGTGGAAGCAAAGCAAAGCCACATACTGAAGGATGAGAAGTAACTGAGACAGGACAGCTGAGAGGCAGCAGTAAGGACATGAAACCACAGCAGTGCACGGCTGTGACCTCCTTTCTGGCTGCGTGACCTGAGGATAACAGCACTTTGCAGCTACACAGAGTAATTGTGGGACAGGCATTTCTACATGTTTGTTCCCTTTCCTTTAACGACATTATGGGGGAAATTATCATCACCTCACTATATTTCCTGTTAGAATTGCTTTCCTAACATCCACTGCAGATATCTCTGCCTGCAATTTAAATGAGTGCACATAACAGCCAAAAAGGAGGGTGTCGTGGCTTGAGAGACAGGTGTCTGCCAAGGAAGGCAGGAACCTCCCTTGGAATGGAAAAAATATGACCTCCTTCCCTCTGAATTATTATAACTTTGAAATTAAGGGGCTTTTGGCAACAACAGGGGAAAAGGAATAACAGTTCTTTATTAGTATGTATAACAAGGCAAACAAACAACAACAACGGCAGCAACAACAAACAGAACCAGAACCCCAAGCACAGCCTTCTCTTGGCCACAGGCACTTCCCTTTTGGTGCGGTTCCGATCACGGCCGGCAGGGGCGCTGCTGGCTCCCGGCCAGGCAGGGCAGGTGCGATGATTCACCCGCGCCTGCAGGGGGCGCTGTGGTACGAGCCCAGCCACGTCTCCCTCACACGGTAATGGCGGGTGGGCTGGATGGCGAAATGGGCTGTAGCCGGAACCTCGGAGCAGCAGCTGGAACGGCAGGGACCAACAGACCCGGTGTAGCAAGAGAAGTGTGTCAGAAACTCCACAGCTGTGGCAGGAGCAGCTGGGTGTCCTGGCAGGCAGGAGGTGCAGGGTTACAGCATAGCAAAAAAACCCAGAGCAGTGGCAGAGAAACAGCAGGGCTGGACGGTGGCAGCCGGTCTACCGAAGGCA